>OOFE01050691.1:193898-227512 GCA_900323365.1 Monocentris japonica | reverse complement strand
CCCTGTAGCAGCTCGCATCCAGTTCAAGACCCTGGTGCTAGCCTATAGGGCAGTGAAAGGAACAGCTCCTTCTTACCTCCAGGCTATGGTCAAGCCTTACACCCCCGCCCGACCACTCCGCTCTGCTGCCTCGATGCGACTGGTTGCCCTGTCACTCAGAGGTCCCTGCGGCCAATCGACACGGTCACGGCTCTTCTCTGTCCTGGCCCCACAGTGGTGGAATGAAATGCCCACTGATGCCAGGACAGCAGAATCTCTGCCCATCTTTCGCCGCAGGCTGAAAACCCACCTCTTCAAGAAACACTACCCTGACCCTTCCTCTTAGCATCTGCTTATTTGTTTCACTTACTTGTCTTAGCACTAGCTTATATGCTTATATGCTTCACTTATTTGTCATTTGTTTAAATAAAAAGTAGGTAGCTAACTTATTGCACCTCAGCACTGGTTATTGCTCTTAGATGCTTGTTTAGGAAGGAAATGCACTTACAATTTCTGGTGAGTAGTAGTTTTTTGCCTACCTATGTTGAATGCACTCATTGTAAATCGCTTTGGATAAAAGCGTCTGCTAAATGCCTGTAATGTAATGTAAAAAATGTTTTTAATCCATAACATCATTTAGGCCTAGCTAAACTGTTTACTCTAGGCATATTATTGTTTTAATCCATTTTGAACATATAGATTAAAGCTAGCCTCTTTCCAGTTGTGCTTACCCACATGGTGGTAGAGCAAAGGATTTTATGTGTATAGATCAGGCCTATATTTAGATGAAACATTATTAAAAAGCATTTACAGCCCATGGACACAACAATGTGAAATTGGCTGTATAGAGGCTCATTTCAATTCCTTTAATTTTGGCCTGTAGCCTTTCAATTTGACACTGTAACAAGGCCAGTTTTTTTTAACAAATGTTTATAACTGCCGAGTGACAGAAACTTGTTCGTCTCGTCTTTCCTGGTTGCTTGACATTAAAGTGAAGTGGCCCAGTCTGCCCCAGTCTTTAACTAATTTGGGAAGGTTGTTGGGAAATGCATCACAGTAAAAGTACCTCTTAAAATGGTCTTTACCATGCACATCGTGCTTCAGGGAAATGAGGTCCAATCTGATGCCCCAATGGTCTAGGTTCTGGGAAATTAGGTCATGACCAGCAGATACATGTATTAGCATCACTTTAACATAAGGATTTAGATATTAGATTAGTGATATCTTAGGCCATGAGGCCTCTATGTTTTTTCTCCCTAATTCAGTTTAGACTTGTCATTACTGCAGAAAATACTATGTACCAATGTATTCTATAATGTGCTAATCTGTCTCATGGTCAGCATGAATACAAAGCCACTGACTATTTTGAGCCCCATCAGGGCCTATAGCTTCTATCAGATGTTGTCCATTGATTAGCAAATAAATCAGGTTAAAGTGCTGACTGAACCACTTATGAAATGTAAACATGTACTGTAACCTTTCTAAGAAATGCAGCATGATGTGATTACACTGTGCCTGATTTTTAGCTCTCTGACCTGAGGATCTAATGCTACATTTCCTGGCTCAAACAGGAGGACAGCTAATTTGAGTTGGTGTGATAATTATTCTGCTTGTCTCTTCTGCTTTCATCCTCTGTATTCATCCTCTCTAATCTCCAGGTGGGCTTTAACCAACACCTGGTCTGACCTTCTGTCAGCAACTAGTGACACAGGGACACAAGCTTGCTCCTTGATTGCGACAGCACAGTGGAGGAGGCGGTCTGAGGCCCATTTGCTCCCTCATTTTTCTTTGATTTGAGGAGGAGGAGGAGGAGGAGGAGGAGGAGGAAGAGGGTGCTGTTATAACCACCCAGAGCATGGGGCAGAAAGTCCCTGGTGGCATAAAAACCATTGACATGCGGGACCCGGCGTTCAGTCCCCTGAAGCTGGAGCTACAAGCCCTGAGTCATACCAAGCCGGCTCGGCTGGATCTGTTGCTGGACATGCCTCCTGCCAGCCTGGACGTCCAGGTGCAGCATTCGTGGAACAATGATGACCGCTCCCTTAACATCTTTGTCAAGGATGACAACAAGCTGGTTTTTCACAGGCACCCTGTGGCCCAGAGCACAGACTCCATCCGGGGCCTTGTTGGCTACACTAGGGGACTGCATGTCTGGGAGATCAGCTGGGCTATGCGCCAGAGGGGCACGCACGCTGTGGTTGGGGTGGCTACAGGTGATGCCCCACTGCACTCGGTGGGCTACACTGCCTTGGTAGGAAACAACACCGAGTCCTGGGGTTGGGACCTGTGCAGGAGTAAACTCTACCACGATGGCAAGAACCATCCGGGGAAAACTTACCCGGCCTTCCTGGAGCCCGATGATACCTTCATAATACCAGACTCCCTTTTAGTAGTCTTGGACATGGATGAGGGGACTCTGGGTTACATAGTGGATGGACAGTATCTAGGGGTGGCATTCAGAGGACTTAAGGGCCGGAAGCTGTACCCTGTGGTGAGCGCTGTGTGGGGACACTGTGAAATACGAATCCGGTACATAAATGGACTTGATCGTAAGTACAAGCCTTTCCTTTATTACACACCTCTCTCATAAGTAACAGTGTCTTGCCATCAGCTTTACAGCTGTGTAACTGTAATACAGACCCAATACCAGTGTTTATTGATGCAATGAACAAAGGTGTACCGGTCAAGGGTTGGTCGTGTCAAAGCAGACACATTACTGCAGAGGCAGACGGGGTTACTGCAGAGTAGCACTATGGCTTTCTAACTAGACTGGGGTCAGTTGGGCCACTTGCCCAACTATTATGTAAAGCAGCCTGACACATCTTATAATGGGCCATGACATCATTCACCTCTTTGCCTTGGACAAGACTACAGGAAGTTAATAATTAAGCAGTTTCCCTTCATCACCCTTTTCTTATCTGGGAGTAATACCCCTGTGTTCTTATAGTGCTATTTTTAGTAAGGAAAAGATGTGATCTTTTCTCTGTAAACTGCTGCTGTCAATGTTGCATGTAATAAGCAGGCCTTGGGCCATCCAGAATAGATGTTTATGGCTTTGAAGCATCTAGTGGTCCTTGTGGTACATAAACAAGCTGCTTGTTTTGTCCCAGACAAGTGTAAAATGACTCCCGCTGGACTTACCCCTATGACTCCTGGTCATGTGCTTTCAATGAGATAATAGGTGTTTTTCAAAATATGTTGTACTATACCACATGTCCCAGGGACTCAGTACTCATTGGATGCTAATGTCCAGTTTAGTGGGATCTCTTGCCCTAGTTGAGGTCTGTTGAATGAAAACAGCGGTAATACGCACAAAGCCAATTCCAATTTGATTCAATGTTCTTTTTGCTGTTTCCTGTTCTAACAAAGCCACTTTTGTATTTTTGTGGGTGGTTTAACATCATGGATAAACCACAGATATTTTATAGGCAACTTAGCTTAACAGTAGGCCACAAATCCTCCTGTGGCTATTTGGATCCATTCTGCAATGAGCCACAGACATGAACCACATATAAATATTTGCACCACAGTAAAAATTATCTGAAGAGTTGCCACACTGATTGCTATCAAAAAACACTGAAGGCATAAAATGGGCTCTTTCTTACCCTTCTCCCTGTTTTGTGTCCTCCCAGCTGAGCCCCTCCCTCTCATGGACCTGTGCAGGCGCTCGGTGAGGGTGGCTCTAGGAAGGGACCGTCTCAGTGAAATCCATGGACTGCCCCTGCCGGCCTCTCTCAAGAACTACCTGCTCTACCAATGACTGAGTTGATGATCACAACACACAGAGCACATCATCCTCTCTTTCTCATACTTCTCTGGGATCCTGCTTGGGTTAAACCCATTTAACAACTTTGCTGAAGCCTCTACGACTGACTCAGCCTTGCGAAGGATGTTTCAACAAACCTCAGTCAACAACATTGTTGTTCGATGTTGGAATTGTGCTTCTAATCCTGTTTTTATGACTCACCTCAGTTGTGTTCTGTAACTTTTTTTAATCAGGAATCACTGAACACTATGCACATGCTGGTCCAGACGATGCTCTGACAGTCGCCATTTTGGTGCACCTCCACCAGTCTATAAGGTGACGCGGGATAGGTGGTCAATACCTCTGCTGTGACCAGATCTTCTAATAGTTATGATTATGAATTTCTCTTTCTCCTAGCCTTTTAAATTGAAACGCTGTGTGTTGTGCTGAAACCGATTGCCTGATGGAAATTGACCTCTAGCTTTGAGGTTGAAGGCGGAGTTGTGCACTTTTAGTGTCTGACCACAAGGTGACAGCATATACACATCTCGACATCCCCAATGAATATTACAAGATGAAATCCTAGTCGCTTTTAGAAATAAATCATGATTTTTAAACTGACTATAAATAAAATTGCTGCTCACATAACACAGAAAGGAGATGTTGACCACTCCACTGTGAGTCTATAGTCCAGTGTTGATGAATGCACTGTGAAGTAGCTGAAGAGCAGCTCATAGCACTCTGCACTATCAGGTTTCTCTGCAATATGGAAGTGCCTGTTTGTTTACCATCGGGGCATCAAATTGGAACATCATAACCAGAAATGTTTATGGAAGGATAATGTCACTGTGATCATTTGTAGCATGCATCTGCAGGAGATTTCTCAGTATAATCACAATGTCTCCTATATATATTTTCGTCACTCCCTGCCTTTTTTTTTTTTTTTTTTTTTAAAACGTATAGTGGTTTTCCACCGTTTGCCATAGAGGCCCAACAGTATGCAGATTTTTATTTCAGCCAAACATTACAGCAGATGATTTCAATGATTTGAACATGTTCAACCAGAGTGGGAACTAACCAGTGAAATCAGCTGGTGTTTCGTTGAAATGAAAACCTGAAGACTCCTGGGCCTTGATTGCAGATGGTTGAGAACTGCTGTTGTAGTGTTTGTGTTTTAGGACTTGTAGAGGGGAAGGAAGGGTTTGGGAGCCACAATATTTAATTGAATGGTATGGTGCCTTTTTAAAATCAGATCTTTAGTTTTAAGCCATTGTAATGACAGAACAAGACAATCCACAAAGTGCTGCACAAATGTCATGTGAAGAAGGTCAAATTACCAACACATTGTCAAATGCCATATCTAGACATGTTCACTCTAGTATTTTAAATGTGCAATGAGATCCTTGTTTAGCACTCTGCTGAATTTGGACGCACTGCGCCACCCCTTGTTTTTCCTTCTTGCTTGCAACAGTCATTTTATTTGTATTCCTCGTTGTAGATTTGTTTAAGTATCTAGTAAAGTTTATTTCAAATTATCCATTGTGTCTTGTGCATTGTTGGGTAACTTACTTCACAATGAAAGAACTTTCATTGTGTTGTCATTTGTCTACTTAACAATAATGTACTTGGTGAACTTAAAGTAGCTTAAGAGTCAGGGTTACAGTAGATTCCAATGATTATAAAACAATTGCAGTCAAAACATGTTTCTACTTCAAAAATACATTAAACCTACCTACTTAGACTATCCTTACAGTGGATGAATGTAACAAAGCAGATTGATTGTGAAATAATGTCAGCAAGTTCTGTGCACTGGAAATAACATTACAGTTAATTTAATTGCACAATGGCAGACCCAGGATTTTGCTTGATGAGTGAAATTAAAAGTACTGACGAGACCAGCAAGGTATCGCCTGCTGGGGGGGTGATTTGAACCCCTCTATTCCTGTTGCAGTACTGCGGTTTCACTGATACAGAAACTGATAGAAATGTCCTGGTTTTAACAATTTACAAAAGCCAAAGGATGAGTTTAGATTTAGTTTATTTGCAAATTCCAACACACACATAAAACCTGCAGATGAGGTATATTAAAGGTGCATTAAAACACTGCCCCAAAAAACAAAAGAATAAAGATGAGCGATGATTTTCCTCAGTGAGGAGATTGGTTCAAAAACAACAAAATGCATGATGATTAAAAAGTATGGAAATGACACTTAACATAGGAAACAAGGGAAATGAAACTATGTATTCCTATCCCATAATGATAATGAAATCATAGGAATCATAGGTTGTTGTAGAAGAGATTTTTGTAACCAAACTGAATCCAGTCAAAATTACGTGACTGCCTTCCATAGCATCTAAAACATTATTTACAAGCAAGTAAGGAGTATAGGAGTTCTTCTAAGACTAATGCTATGTCAGTCTGCTGCTCTTCTATTCAGACCCCTGGTAGCGCTAAAGAGCTATCATGCGCTCCAGTCCAATATTGGTCCCATCTTTGGTCACTTGGTGGTAGCATTTCCACCCCCCACATAAACTATCTTACATTGACGGGTGAGAACAAAAACTAAACTTTCAATCATGATCATCCAGTCCTACTGTAACGCATAACCTTGATCCTTGTTTGAATGATCATAGTTAATGTCAATCATTTAGCCTTTACCTACTTCGAGGGTCACGTTATTGAGAGAAACTTAAGTTAACATGTTTGCAAAACTGGCACAAAGGAGTCCCAAAAATGATATGTGATGTGTACATGCCAGGAATTATATTTTAAAGGAATATGCTGGCATTTAGGAATATATCAACATCTATTCTATTAGATGCTGCCTGATTAAGAGGCAAAACTTAATAGATGTTAAATTAGTGGATAACAGCATTATAAATCTGTGGTAACTTTGGTTGAATTCACATCTTTGTTGAGCAAAATAAACTCAATCCCAGTGTCATTGTTTTACAGATCATTCACTGAATGAATGTACACTGTTAACCCAGTATAATACAATAAACTACAGAATGTGGTTATGATTGTTTTGACACAAAAGGACAGTTGTTCTGGTACAGATGTACTGACAAACAAGGTATTATCAACTGAATGACCCAGTTATTCAGATAGGTTTATAACTTAGATATCCTCAGGGCAAGAGTATATGACTTACATTCCAACTCTGGTTCACACCTCCAACTCCCATTGGTGGTCAGCACGTACCTTCACATCATGTGCTTATTTGCCTACGCTCAGATGCCACAGTGAATGGTCATGGTGTTATATTTACCCCCTAATTAAAACCAAGGACTTGGTTGTTGTTCTGTGGTCTTCCTGTTGAGGGAGATGAGGTTGTCTATCTCTTCTTCCTCCCTCTCTTGTTCTTCTTGTTCTCTCACTTGTTCTTTTCTGTTATCTCTATCTTATCACAGCAAAAGGAACAGGCTAATGAAAGGTTAGAGAGTTTGGTGGCCAATCTGCCACAACAGCTGATGAGAGAGGTAGAAGGTCTTAGATAATGGATTTGCGATATCAGGTCAAAAATATACCTCATTGATGGATATTGACAAGTGATGGCCTTTGCTGGAAATGTTATGTCGTATTGCATTTTGACATTTTCAGGCATAAAAAGTAAGTCAGGAGATTAGTGGGACTAGTTTGATCTTACTGCTCTACAGCACACACTTCTGTCCTACCAGCTCTTGATTATTAACTAACCTGAAAACACACAGTTATAAATTGTGTTTATATTTTGTAACATAATCCTGTAACAAATTATAAAGGATATTATAGAAAGATCATAGCAAAACTACACTGTCAGAAAAAAAGAGCTGTACATTTTGTCACTGGGGCTGCGGAACATCTCTGCACCTTTATTTCTGAGAGTGTAATCCCAATAGGAATATTACAGGAACTTCTGTATGAATATAATATTGATATTATAGGAGACAAGAAAAAAATACCATAAAGTACAATAATGTCACTATAAACCCACTATTGAGTATCACCGACACATAAAAAATATCTATACAAATATTGTAATAATATTATAGGAATATGATAGTAATTTTTATTTATTTTTAGGCGTTGGAATATATGCAGAAGGCAGGCTTTTATTTTTCTATAAATAGTAAGGGCAGGATGAACTAAAAGAGAAAGAGTGTTGTTCTTTCGTTGTTTTTGCTGCTTTGTTGTCGGTAATTGTGCAATAATGTGAAGGAGGCCAAGGATAGTTTGTGCTCACATTTGTCTACGTCACAGACAACGCCTCCGACCGGCCTCCTGACGCAATTGCCAGCTCTTCAGGTCACCCTGCCTCACTGACAGCTTCAGAAAGCCGGCTGGATGAACAGCAGCAGGGCCAGGCAGTTCCGGCGGGATCAAGCTGTCGCTTTCTTCGCTTTCATATAACAGCAAAATTTAATTTAAACACACGAAGAGTATGGTGGCAGTTTGAAAATGGCGCAGAAAGACACGCTATTACATCTCTTCGCCGGGGGGTAAGTTCATGTTAACGTTTCCTAATTTGGAGAATGACCAAACTGTCAGAGCTAACGTTACCGGTTTCGCTTGGTCGCGTAGCTGTGTTTTAGCGAACTAGCTAGCTTTTGTTAATATGTAAAATCAAGTACATTGAAACCCGTCAACGTTAACCTGATATATTTTATTGGCGGTTCAACAATACATACTCAACAGCGTGCTAACAGTAGCTGCCATGCTATACTACGAGCTAACGGTAGCTCGTGCTAGCACTGCGTGAGCTTAGCGATGGTTACCGTCTACGTTCTGGTTAGTTAAATGGTTACGCGCATATCCACATTCATAGAGATATTTCTGTTGTAGAGGAAAGCTGTCACGTTGTTCTTTAGTCGTTAAATATACTGAATGACTCGTTGAAAACAGACGAAGAAACGTTACATTTTTTGGCAACATGTTTTCGCTCCAGAGATCAGTCACATCCGTGTCGGAAGTTAACGTTAGCTAGTGATAGCTAGATATCAGTGCAGGGTTGCTTGTTAGCTCGTACTTATGCCAACGTTACAGTTTCCACCATGTCTTCGTCAGCTTCGATATATATATATGATAGATGATAAGAAAATGAGAAACATTTAACATTTTAACCAAGACTGTGAGTACATTGTCCCATCGCCGTCATGACTCGAAGTGGCGCAGCCATAACATTGACCTTAGCATGATGTCCTCTGGCACTGTGATATAAGGCTGTACCTACAGGCAACGTTTGCTAGGCTATTAACGTTAGCTCTTCCATGCCATCACGCCAACAAAGGAGTTGGCTGGCTACCGGTGTTATTTGTATGCCATGTATGACGCTGTACAGTATTGGGTTATAACTATAGAACTAGGTAAGATTCGTCGGATGTTATGTCACATTCAAATGCTTACTTTTACAAGTAAGTAAATAGTAACAAATGGTGACTACTTTGCTTTACTGACTGACTATCATAGGCAGTCATTTAAAAACAAATGCCAAACCTTCTTTTGGGGTGGGGGTGGGTATATGTGGACATATAGGTTGCTCAGAAATCCAGCTGAACCTGTATTACAGCCTTTAACAAATTTCTGAAGTATGTGGAAAACAATACTTAATTCACACAACATAATGTGTTTGTTTTTACAGGGCCTATATAAAAATAATTACAAAGAAATTCTGTTGCTCTCACTCAGTTTTCTTATCTTTGGGGTCAGTGTCATGGCCACATCAGTTCAGCACCAGCAAAAGCAGTTTGCATGCCAAATTGCGTTATGCAACGCTACAGGACTCATCCAGAATATATTCTTTCTGAACAAATTCCAACATTTGGAAGAGGTGACTAAACTAGGTCAGTTGTTGATGCTCAGTCAGATGTTTGACTCTGTCCTTCAGACATGGTACAGTAGAAAGGCTTAGGCTAATCTGTCTCTCACTTCTAAGCTTGTTACTGACAAGGTTGTAGACACATCTTATTTAGGATATACCAGTGAGAGCTGTAAGAACTAAATGAATGAATGGTTTGGGCTGAAGTTGGGAAATCTGTCCTTGCTCCCGACAACTCCTAACAGGTCCAATCAGAGTGTCTGAGCCGACAACCTTTTGCACCAGATGTGTTGGGTTAACTTGCAGCATTTCCATGGCAGAGCAAGAGACTAGTATTTGACCATAATTTTTCATAGTACATGGCTTATATCTGCACAGCTATGTTTTCATGGGGGAAAAAAAATCCTCAGTTGAAGCTGATATGAGTAACCTTGCAAATCTAATGAACACACTAAGCAGGTTAACCATTGTTATAGTGGTAAACATCACGTACTGTTATTGACCGGTTAGGCCTACTACGCAAAAGATTATACAGCAAACATGTTTTTCAACATCACAAGGCATATTCCTCATGTTTGTGCAATTGATCTATTGTGTTCAGGTGTAGTGGTACAGTGGGAGCCATCATGACCTGTCCCCTGGAGGTGCTGAAAACGCGGTTGCAGTCCTCTGGCCTCACTCTCCGGCCCATCTTTCAGGTCCAGCTGGGAGCCCTGAGTGGCACTGGAGTCATCCGACCAGGGACTACAGGGGTTTCACCAGGGCTGCTACAGGTCCTGCGGTAAGATTGTTGTTGTTATGCATGGTGCACTGAAGCATGCTGTATGGGCTGTCCCTTGTTTGTCCCTTTGTCTACTAGTGGAAAAATACAACGCATTTCCTTCTCTCAGCTGGTGCATTTTTTTAATTTGTCAGAACGATCATGTTGGGATTGGCATAATTGTTAGCTGTTAACTTAACTTGTGGCGCAGCAGCGTCCTATTGACAGCATTACCCTGGGATTGCCATTGTGTTTGGGCATGTCACATGTGATGGCATAACAAATTTGCTGAAATATTTTTGGGAATGGTTGTATAAACTCCTCTGCTGCGATTCAGGGATCCAGGGAGGTGCTTGCCGGGGCCTATCCTCTGCTTTCCTCCACAGTCTTAATTTGAGGACCACTAATCCTGTGTTACATAAAGTATGGATTAAGTGCACAGTATCCTGCTTTTATCTAGTGCTCTTAAAGGATAATTCTGGTATTTTTCTGAGCCCTATTTTTACATATTTTGGGTCTAAATGACTAATAGGTACAAAAAATTTTGGAATTGGTCCAGTAGATCGCCTCAGCCGGCAGCCGCGAAACGGGCTGCAATGGCTGCAACGTAATCCTTCGGGGCAACTGCACCCAATCAAAGTACATCCACTAAAAGTGCTTGTTTTTGCCACTGACTGGCTCAGATTGTTATTCAAAGTGTCTGACAACATTACAGAAAGGATCCCTACAGAGATAGACCTTTGTTTAACCAGAAACAGAAACTCGCTCAAGGAGAAGACTAACTCAGCCATAGCAGCCCGTATCGCGACTGCCGGCTGAGGCGATCTACTGGACCAATTCCAAAACTTTTTGTACCTATTAGTCATTTAGACTAAAATATGTAAAAATAGGGCCCAGGTGTAAAAATACCGGAATTATCCTTTAACCAGCTGTTTGGGGTCTGTTTTACTACCATGCCTCAAGACAGACATGTACCAGGCTTGTGGCGTCAATGGAATTGTCCCTTGCGTGAGGCTGTTTTAGGCTAGGAAAGGAACCAGGAAAGGTTGTGCTGTGTAGTGCAGGAGGTTTTATGCAGGGTGCTGCCTCAGTGTTATATTACAGTGTTAGGGCTGAGGGCCTTGGGCTGAGCCAGTCTGAACTGGAGTCGACTAACTGTTGGCTATAGCTGTTTAAATTTTTGCCTAAAGTCTAATATGGCAGTGACATGCAATATTTTGGTTCAGGTTTTAACCTAGTTTTTCAGTTTGACTAAAATCATTCAAATTGATTTTGCGAAGATGCAGGAATACTACATAATACAGTGAAAGTCAATTAAGGACCTCCATGTTCCCTGCCAGCCTTTGAGACCTGGACAGAGCTGGACACTAATTTGACCTGAAAAGAGTTCTTAACTTTTCTTCTTGTGAGAAGAGGTGTTAAGTAACACTGAGAGAGAAATGGAGACTATGTGTGCCTTACACAGTCTAACTAAATCTTAGTTGTACCCTCCCCCTTTGCCCGGCCCCAGGCAATCCTGTCTGCTTGGAGAATGAAGGTCACTGCCTGGTTATAATTAAAGTATGGGGATGTAGCTGGCATGACAAGCCAAGTGCCCAAGAGAGGACAGGGTTCATGGTGCATTGCATGGGCCAAAGGGAACAGTGTAGAGGCTTGTGCAAAACCCACTTGCAATGATTTCAAGAGTGAGCAATCATTTTCAATAAACCATTAAGCCTGGATTAATCTCACACAAACCTTGTTGATGTAATAACAGTAACACATGCTTATATAAAACTCTCTGGCAAGCATACCAGTGTGTTTAAACTAATGTTTGTTTGTATTTCAGATCAATTTTAGAAAAAGAGGGACCAAGATCGCTTTTCCGTGGTCTCGGGCCTAACCTTGTCGGTGTGGCCCCCTCAAGGTACAGTAAAATCAGTGTTCGCACTATACTTGGACACTCCCCACATCTTTGCCCAAATCAATTTAGTGTGGTCATGAGACAAAAGCCAAAAACGGTGTGGCAACCATCTCTCAATCTTAATGTGACTTCAGTAGCCCAATATCCTACTATTGGTGTATAAAGTCATATCAGAAGTAGAAAGAAATATCAGAAGAGCTGGACCACAAAGTCTCTAGTTTAAACAGTTTGTGAAATGTGACTTTTACTCCAAGTTATAATCGAAAGTTCAGGCTTCACCTGAACTGTTCTGTCTACAGCTTGTAAAGTTTAACTTTCACCGTTGTTATTTTCTTTGTAAAGCATTAACAAATGGTCACTATTTTGCTGTATTTCGTCATGGATGATATCTTGGAAGTTGAAATTGCCTTTAATATATAATAGCAGTATAACTATACAACGAATACTAATACATTTACCACAAAGTTTAGTTAGACTTTGAGACTGAAGAGGGTGATATATTTTCCCATGGTTAATGAATAGCCACAATACAATCCTTTACTAAGTGATTTCACTGTCCTTCCACTCCACTGCCAAACTTGGACAAGCCCACATTCAGAATAGCTCTAGGGGCATCTCTGGTGCCCAGTGCTTATTCAGCCCATTCTGGTGCTGTGACAGGTTATTCCAGAAGCAAAGCAGAGAGAGCAGGCACTGGCAAACAGACTGCTCTGGATCCGCTCTGTCAGAGGCTCACAGCAGCCCACATGTGATGATTACATAAATGTACTGCAGTTATACATTATTCCCCCTGGAGTACTTACCATTTTCCTTTTTTATATTTCAGGGCTATTTACTTTGCTGCATACTCTAAATCTAAAGACGTGTTCAATGGCATGTTCGTTCCTAATAGCGGAGTGGTGCACATGACCTCTGCTGGCTTTGCAGGTGAGCAGTCTGCATGTAATCCTTTGTTGGCACATATCTCCCATCATTGACTGTGAGTGCAATTAAACAAAAAAAATCTCATTCCCTATACTGAAATTGTATTGTTTTTTGGGGGATGAAAACCTTACATCACATTGCACTGTCAAACTGAATATCCCCTTGTTTTGTCCTCAGCATTTGTTACTAACTCCCTGATGAACCCCGTCTGGATGGTCAAGACAAGGATGCAGCTGGAGAGAAAGTGTGTATACACTTAATTTCACCTGGCCTACATGTGCTTTAATCTTTAGACAGATTCCAGTGTTCTATTTTAGATCTGTGTAAATTAATATGATTCATTTGACTGTCTTTGCAGTTTTGATGCCGGCACGTGTAATGTAATCTTTATCCAAGTCTGTCTTTACGACACTGTCCTTGGGTTATGCAAGATTGAGCGTGTGACCTGGGTCCATAAATATACTTGCTGACGCACTGTGGTGCGTTCAGAAGAAGAGTCTATATTTACATAGTATCATGTGAGGTTACAAGAACAAGTCTTTTAGCCCAGACAGCTCAGTTGGTAGAGCATGAGACTCTCAGTCTCAGGGTTGTGGGTTTGAGTACGCTTTGGATAAAAAGCGTTTGCTAAATGACTGTAATGCAATTTTTTATTGAAATGCAAAACACACAGATCTGAGGCAACACAAAATGTGTAGAATTGAACAATTGCAATAAAGGTAGTACCTCCCATTGTTTATTGATTCAACCTAAGAAGGGAAAAATAGTCCATCACATGACTTGCTTCAAAACGTGATCTTTTAGACACTGATGCCTATGACTTGTTTCACCTTTCAGAGCCAGAGGAGAGAAAAAGATGAATGCACTGCAGTGTGCCCGCTATGTTTACAGAACAGAAGGGATCCGGGGCTTCTACCGAGGCCTGACTGCATCCTATGCCGGCATCTCAGAGACCATGATCTGCTTCCTCATCTACGAGACACTGAAGAAACGCCTTGCTGAGAGCCGCTTCACATCCCCAAATAAAGATGTGGAGAAAGGAGCATCAGACTTCTTTAGCCTGATGTTGGCAGCTGCTTTTTCAAAGGGTTGTGCGTCCTGCATAGCCTACCCACACGGTAACACTTGTTATATCAACACAACACACACAACAATCTAGTGTCAGGGAAGAGCATTTTTATGTGACATGGGTTTGTTATCACTAACAAATTTTTTTTTTTTTTTACCTCTTTGTGTGTCCCTGCAGAAGTCATTCGGACAAGACTGCGAGAGGAGGGCAGCAAGTACAAGTATTTCTTCCAGACAGGGAGGTTGATAGCGGTGGAGGAAGGCTATGCAGCTTTTTATAGAGGACTCATTCCACAGCTAATTAGACAAATCCCTAACACAGCCATTGTTCTCTCCACCTATGAACTCATTGTCCACCTGTTGGGCGAGTCAAAGTGAAGGCATGTTTCCCTGTCAAATGATGGAAGCCACACAATACCCGAGGCACATTGGGCAAGAGACAATAGAAAATGCAGCACATTAATGTTTTCTAAAGTGGTGCTCGAGACTTTTTTTGGGGGGGAATTTGAAGCAGGTTGTACTGTTATCCAAAGACCGAAATGTATTTTTATTTTATTGAAAGCATGTCATTGGACGTTTATCAGAATAACTCAACAGTTGCGGTACTAAAAACTCCGTACCTATGAAGGTCATCTGCTTAGAGGAGTAGTGTTAAGTTAACTAAATTATTATATGTATTATTTTTATTGTTATGATAGTGCTTGTCTGTTCCTTATGCTTATCCATGGTGAATGTACCAAGACCCACCATTGGCAGGTTGATTCATTTTAGTTAATGAAAGAAAGAAATTCAGACGAAGGAATAGCACTGTTTCTTGCAAACCAGTGACCACACAGACTGTTATGAGAGTTTTGTTTCTATCATTAATACAATGTGGTGATTTCTGAAGTTTGAATTGCATCAGAGGAAGTATAATTTTTCATTACTATATACAGGTTTATCTGGATATTTTCTTTGTAAAAAGGATATTCACCTTTTACAATATAATGAGAACTTGAATGCTTATTTGACCAATGGCTCAATAAACTGCATCAAGAAGTTATCAACCCTCATATTGAAGTAATAATTGTCAGGTATTGCATGAATCTGCCTTCACGCTAAACAGCAGGCTGCTGTTGTTGTTTTCTAACCATTACCAGAGCATGCATGCTCTTTTTTTTTTTTTTTCTCCATCAATGCCCTGCTTCACCTTCAGTCACTCAGGCCTGGAAGCTTCTCAGTGCAACCACAGTCTTCCACTGCTCCCAGCTCACTGATCTTCTTGATCTCCAAGAAGAATTAACACTTTTATAAACTCTCTTTTATTACCTTTTCAAACAAAGAAAATATACAATTACAAATACAACAACAACCACCCCCCCCACCCTGAAGAGAAAACAAAAACAAAAAAATAAACGCAAAACAAAAACCTGGTTAATCAATTACACAAATCTAATGATAATTATATAGCAAGTCTAAAGAATGGGCCCCACATCTTATTGAATTTATTTGTCGACCCCCTAATTGTATGTCTAATCTTCTCAAGTTTGATGTCGCTAAAAACATGAACAATCCAAAGGTTGTGAGAAGGGGGTACAAAAGATTTCCATTTCAGCAGGATTAGACATCTGGCCAGCAAAGTGGCAAAGGCAATCAGATCAGCTTCTAAGGCAGAGAGTGGTGATAGAGGTGGGGCAACCCCAAATAGTGCAATCATAGCATGAGGTTTAATCAGCTTCCCAACTGTTCCCGACAATGTCTCAAAAAGCTCAGACCAGAAGGCTTGTAAAGATGGACAGGACCAAAACATGCAGAATTAACACTTTAAAAACTTATTTTTCGTTTCAACTTGCTCGGATGGGCAGTATACCCTTCATGCTCTGCATATTGCTAAAAGATTTATTGAGAAAACAAGACAGTTCACTCACATTTTGCTCTCAATTGCATGGGTTTACCTATGACTTGAAAAATGCAAACCAAATATTTTATAATCATTGGATTGGTGAACCACCCTGAGAAGACAATTGCAGTATAGATCTTTACATATAATCTAAACTTGGACAATGCCAGCCCAGCCACAAGAAGGCTTAGTGATCTATGCAGAGAAGAGGGCTGTTAATGCCTCAGCCCATCTTGATGGAAGTGGACACTTACTACAGTATGAAAAGACTTCACTCTGCTGCAGTATTGGAGGATTCTTCCACACCAGGCTAGTGGCCAAGGCATATAAAGTAGCAGCAAGGACCGCAGCAGGGGTCATCAGGTTGACCGGTGTGTTAGAAACTGTGGCAGAGTCCATGACTGGGGTTGGTGTTGGATTTCCATCTAGTGTGGATGTCTTGTTTATGTCTCCCATCAAGTCAAGTCTGCTTTTAATACTGCTTTAATACTAATAATGCTTTTAATTAAGAATAATACATCAAAATTGGGGTCAAAGATGAGGGACCTTGGCCTTTGTAACTCCATCTGTGACTGGTTATTTGACATCCTGACTGGAAGACCTCAGACAGTGAGGGCTGCAGCTATTCATCTACCATAGTTCTTAATACAGGAGCTCCACAAGGGTGCTATCTCTCCAATACTCTATAGCCTGTTCATGTATGACTGTTGCCAAGCATCACAACAACCATACAGCGAAATTTGCAGATGATACTACCGTGATTGGCCTGATAAACACTGACAAAGAGGATGCCTATCGGATGGAGGTGAGGGACCTATACATATGGTGCTGGGAGAACAATCTCTCTCTGGGCTGGGCTCCTCATACATCTTCACCATCAAGCTCCTGAATGCCTAGTCAGCAAATGTAATGATCTGAGGGTTTCTGTAGCGTGTAATGATTGAAAACAGTTTAAATACAATTCAGTGTATCATACTGACATCAAGAATGTCTAGTTCTCTTCACCATCTGCACCTTGGCTCTTAAGCTAACTTACTGTAGACCAAATGGCTTCAAAATCAGTTTCTATAATTTTCATAGTTATGGTCAGCTTCCAACTCTAAAACAGCAAATGGGTTGCACTTTCAGTCCTTCCATGTGTACAGAATGGATTTAGTTATATGTGTCAATTCTCTTCAAACTTAATCTCTTCATGATTATGATCCTACCAGTATAAGGCAAGACTGGCGAATGCTTTCTTCAACCCCCTCAACTCCCTTCCTCCACATTCCTCTAAAAAGAGAATTTTTCCTGTTGTTTCTATCTATTAAAACAGGAAACAGACTGACCTCTCTTGCTCTGCTCCACCAGCTAGTCAGCCATGTCATCAGCAGTTAGCAGCTGAAATATGACTTCATTCTGCTGTTGTAGTTTCAGAAACTGGACTAAAAGATCCTACATGAACATGGAAGAAATCAGAGGTGTTTATAGAGTTTGAGACAGATTACCAGAATGAGGTATACAATAATTCAGTGTTTTATTTTGTGGTAGGCCTGAAACAAAAGTGTCCCTTACTTATGAAATATTCTTTTTTGTCTTTCAGCAGAACTGCAAACGGTGTTTGTACATTGGATGATGACAACATTCCTTTGAAGAGAATGAAATAATTTAACTCAGTAGCTTCTTACCAAACATCTTAATTATAATTAAAATGTTAATCATGCAAATAAAAAAAACACATGCCTCAAAGGGTCAATAGGTGAAACAATACATTTGTTGTTGTTGAGTGAAGAACGAATACAACAGAACTCTACTTACTGCAAATGCATTCTGCTTGCGGTCACTCTTAAATCCTCATTATCCTCAGCAGACATTACCAGTTCCTCAACATTTAACTTCAAGTCCTACCCTTTCTTTCTGTTTACATGTTCCCTCTTGGCCACATAATCCATAGACACAATTTCTCTTTCCACTGCTATGCTGATGATATATAGCTATATATATGTGTTGCCCCCCACAACACAATCAGTCACCATTAGTTGTCTTTGTATTATTGTCTTATTATAAACACTGTGGGTACTTGCAATGATAATTAAAGTGGAAGGTGTGCAAGGTTCAAAGTGTTACGTAATAATGGTTCTTGGTTCAAGTGAAAGGACTCCCAAGGACAAAATAAAGGTTTTAAGTTGTGCAACCCAAAAGACCAGCTTTTTTTAATGGTCATACTTCTAAAGCTGATTGTACTACAGAAAATACTCTAATTTCCATGAATGCCCAACAACCAGGGGCAGCACAATTTGTTGCAGCACAACACAACAAATCTCATATATTCAGACAGAATTTGGCACCTTACACATCTTTCACTCATTGATATTTTTTAAACATATACACATGGTAGTATTTTCTTAAATTTTATTAACTGGTGGCCTTTAATGTTTAGTGGGATAGAAGTCGCTATTTCTGAGCTTTCATAGAGATAATTGGTTTAATGCAGCGCTGCGGCTTGTGGTGACCTCTGTCTGTGGCAAGGAGAACGGCCAGGGCGAAACATCCTCATGAACGTGTAACTTTTGTACCTGGGCACTTTCATGGACCTTTTTTATTATTACAACTGGGTTAATCAATCAAATTCTTTGATCTCGACAAATACATCGGTTACTTGTGAATGTACTAGTGCGGCGTTCAAGTCTCAACAATGCCTTTAACTAGAGCTACGCTGTCTGGGGTAGTTAGTTCAGTTGGTTAGCTAGCGGTTGGTAGCTAGCTAGCTGTGTTAGCCAAGCTAGCACGCAAGCTAATGTCTTGTGCGGTAACGGTAAGTGTGAAAACCGCATTGAACGGCTGTCAGCATCATCGGCAGCAGCAGTGTAGACATCCTTCCCATCCCGCGGTCTAATGGAAGGGTGAAAGATGCTGAAAACTCTCCAAATCCTTTCTCTAATAAGTAAGCCAGCTAAGCAGTATTGATTGGTTGTTTAGCTAGGCTTGCTAGTGAGCTAGCCTTGATTGTGCAATGAGATAACCAGCTAGAGTATTTAGTTACCATCACACATATAGTGAGGTGTACGTGGCAATAACATACATTTGATATAGTGACAGTTAGTAGACAGTTAGTAGTGTGCTTACGTTGCCACTGCAATGTAACTACTTGCTATTATTTAATATTTAAATGGCTGCAGTTGAAACCATACTTGCATGATAACAAAACCATCTTTCTAACCTCCTCACAGGCTGTTTTTGTGTTCCATGGGATGGAGTTACTGCTTTTGGTAAGCTTGGGATTGATAATAACCTGCTGCATTTGACAAATCCAGAGCAATGTGCAGTCATTCCTGTACTTGTTTTTTCTGAGGACTTCTCTCCAATCTGCAGATGGGGGACGGATCAGACTAGTGGATGGGGAGAACAAGTGCTCTGGGAGAGTTGAAATACTTCACCATAACCAGTGGGGAACGGTTTGCAACCATGGCTGGGACCTCAGGGAGGCTAATGTGGTATGCATGGAGCTGGGTTGTGGCTTAGCTGAATCTGCCCTTCACAGTGCAGCATTTGGGTCAGGTAGTGGAGAGATCTGGCTGCGGCATGTCCAGTGCTCTGGACATGAGGCCAGTCTGATGCGCTGTGCCAGTGTCCTCCATAGTGACCCTGACTGCACCCATAAGAACGATGCAGGGGTGAAATGCTCAGGTGAGAAGCCCTGCAGGCTATGCTTTTTGAGGACTTAATGATGTGATGTTATCGACTGTGTTGATTTGTATAGAGTGTTCTGGTTAACAACCAATCAAACTGATGCATGCAAACACAAATACTTACTTCAGCACAAGGGATACATGGCAGCATGCTGTTAACATCATACTGCCATTCTTCATCAGATCATGCTCATTTTGTTGAACGTGTGTTTACTTCCAGGTACCCTTTTAATGCCCACCCTCTCACTGCTGTCATCTCATGCCGTATTCTCTGCCGGGGAGGCTGTTCGCTTCAACTGCACTGTCCTGCTGGGTCACCACCTTAGTGACTTCCACTTGTACAAGCATGGTGTCCCCACGCCACTGGTGACCCAGAGGGTGGACCAGAGCCAGACTAGAGTGGAGCTGACTCTGTCCGATCTGGAGACTTCCCACCAGGGAAGCTACAGCTGTCTGTACAGGATCAAGGGCAGCTCACCCTCTCAGCTGCTCAACTCCCCACCCAGCAACTCCATCAACATCACTGTGGGTGAGCCATACCTGCACTGTCCTAAGCCTTAATTCCCCGCATAAACTCCATTTTGCTTAAACTGAAATCCTTACCACCTCAGATAGTTTGATCCAAGATTGAGACATTCAGAATTTGAATTCCTAAGCCTAATGCTTATATACAGTCTATATGACCTTTAACAGCCTCGAGCATGTAACTGATGTAATTTCTGCCATCTTGCTGATGACAGTGGAACTCCTGACTCCCCAACACTGGTACAACACGTCCATTGAGGCCCCAGTTGGCTCAGTCATCAAGGGCCACAGTTTCAACATCACCTGCTCTACCCAGCAGCAGTATCCTGGAGGCTCCTTCCAGTTGCGCCTCATCCGCTCCAACGGCACAGTGCGCCAGTCCCTGCCTGCCCTCACCCCCTCAGTCACCTTCACCTTCCCCAGCGCCCAGAGCTCCAATGAGGGCTACTACTACTGCCTGTATCGGGTCCAGCTGGGCGGACGCACCTTTGTCTCCAGAGAGAGCCAGCCCCTGCCTATATCCATCAGAGGTATTGAAACAGTCTTATTTTTTTGCACTGTAGTTTCTGTAATGCAACATCTGTTCTGTACAAAGTTACATCTCTGCATCAGGAGCCTAGACCTTAGACATTCTTGACAGTTCCTTAGTGCAGCTTTCTTTTGTTCCTGCTCGATCCACAACTGTAATTGAATTGCTGTGTAAAGTTTGATTCACTTAATACTCTACCTATAGCTAATTGTTTTATTGATCTATTTAAAGGACAGTACTGCTTTTTTTGACATGTAGATACCATGTCTCTTGTCTGTATGAGTTTTAAGACTTCTGAAGTCTGAAGGCTTCAGTATACTATATTTGAGATATATGTAGTAGTATGTTGTTTTTAAATATTTGATATATATATAGTATACAATTTGAGTGGATTTGACACTGCCAAAAACCTCCAAACTACATATATCAACTAACTGAATATATCACACACTACATGTTTAAACAGCTTTGAATGGCAGGAAAAATGATATTTTGGTAAATATAAAATAGAGAACAGATAATTCTTCTTCATTAACAATGATAAAGTAGTAAATAGAAATCCACCTATGCAGTCAATTTCCTCTATCAAGTATATCAATCAATATGTCCGTGTTCTCCTCCCACCCTCAGACCCAGATCCAGTATTGAGTCCAATGGTGATCAGCTGGCTGGTGTCTGGCCTGACATTTGTTGTAGCAGTTATCATTATCATCACTGTAGCAAGGGTGCTGTGCAAAATGGAGAAGAAGCCCTCTGAACTGGAGAGAGAGACCAGAACCTGTAAGTTCTTCTCTATGTCAACCTCCTACCTTATTCTATTATAAGCTGTTAACCTTGAGACAGTTAGCACTCATCCTGTTAGCATTCCCAGAGTCATAGATATGCTTCCATCTACAGGTGTAGACAACACTTACGTTGCCTTATCAATTAACAAGATATGACTGGGTAAGAAGATAACATGGGAGATAACTATAGGTAAGGAATGTCTTCATACTAGCACTTGATATCCACGTATTGATGTTTGATTTGTCAAAGTGTCCAGGTTTTTAATTTTGCAAAGCTTGTTAATTGCAGTGCAGCCTCTTGTGTTTCAGCTTCAGAGCCGAGTTACCACTCAGAGGACCGTCGGGATCTCACTACATATGGCTCGCCCTCGGCCCTTCCTAGATTGATGAGGGAGGAGACGTAACCAAATTCCGGCTTGGTCTGTCATCCACCACGCCTTTTGAAAATGGCAGCAGTCTAAGTTGGAGCCAGTACATTCAGGACAGGCCAGATGAGACACAACTCTTTGACAACACTAAACAAGACCTATATAAGTCTACAACGCTAAACTTTTGCCTTGTCATACCAGATTTCAGGCAAGTGTGGTTATGATTATGATAGGCTATTAAGCACTGTGTTATGTTGGGATCTGAGTGGTAGATAATGGCCGTACAAGATTATGGACAATAGAAACCATTTCATGATTGAAGTCAACATTGGACTCTTGTCAGACTTCAGATTCACTCGGGCTTGGCTGCTATAACCCTAGATATAGGGAGTGGCATACTGGTACTAGAAGCTTGACTGTGAAACATGTTCCTCAGGTTTCGGTGTATAGGCTGTATGTATACACACTGTTAGTCTGACAGTCAAGTCCACAGACATTTCTGTATGTAAGTGATTTAGGCATCAGAGATCAAAGAAAGAATAAAAGGGAACGACTTAATACCTTAAAATGGTTTCTGTGTCCTTATGCCCAACTTTTTTTCCTGTCAAACTTTATTTTTACTCCTGAATAATTGACACTTTTCAAACCTTTACATACACAAGCTCTTTTATATTTTGAATTGTGAAACAGCAATACAAAAAACAATTTTATATATAATTATGAGCATCGTCTTTGAAATATTAAATGACTTAATGCTTAGTGAAACACGGCATAAACATGGCAATACAGCCGGTAGATTTTCTATGTATCAAGATATAAATGTTCCCCAACTACTCAAGAATTGACAAACAGTTTGACAAATAAATCCCAATTGTCCTCCCATAAGACCCACAACAGACAAACTACAAAAATGTTACAGCACTTGCATTACAGATGGTCTAACCTTGAACCATTTCACTGTTCTGCTTCTAGATTGTAAAAACAAATGTTTTACAAACTGATTTGGTATATCTTTGTATTAACAATTTACAACCGTAGACACCTAGCAGTAATACGGTGTCGTGTCCCAAACCTACAAAAAAAGATTCTTGATGTCATTAAGAGACATCTATTGCTGTGCCCTTGACAGTGATGTGGAGATTGACTTAATGTACATAATGACAGTATCCCAGGTGCTTTTATGGGGATATGGGCACATACTCTCTTTTTAACATCTGTTGGTGCTACAATAAAATTAAGCTAATTTGGATGTAAAAATTAGTTGTGCATCTCTTAATGGCATCACAAATTTGAACATAAGTTCTCTGAATCTCAAAGATTCATGTTCACAAGCACTGATAGAAGATTATAGACTACATGAATAGCACACAGCGCTGCCGTATACTGCAGCAGGGTAGCAATTATATTGGCATTTTACCTAGAAGCAAGTAAACAGCAATCATATTGTATAAAACAATCGCTTCAGTAATAGCTAAAATAGAGGCATGTGCCAAAATACATTCCTTAAATTAAAATGTGCAATAAGGTATTACAACAGCACTGAAAACTGAACACACGTAAAAATCATTCTATTTTTTTGAACGGGTCACTGTGTGTTGTCTCCATGTTGGAAAAAACCAAGTAGAGAAAAGCTGCCACAGCCAGGAAGAACAGAAACTGAACCCAGAGTGGGATGAGGCGAGAAGACCCTGTTGCCTTTGGAGCATCTCCACCACTGGTGTTCATAGATGCTGATTTCATATAAGAGATGTTTCTGTAAGTGGATGGCGTGTCATAGATGTACGGCCTAAAAAGAAGAGTGTGCTTTTGTTAAGTGCATTATTTTACAAGGCAAAAGTAAACATGTTGTCTCCCATGTAATTGTAGCACTCCTCTTGGGCCAATCAGTATAATTTTGAAAATGCGTGGGTGGTGGTGAGTCAGTGTAATGTTGAATGTTGATGCAACACAGTGGTAAAATACATCTGGAAATAGTTTAGCGCCAGCAGAGATTATATTAGAATTGCCTATACATGAATATGTAAAGTTCATATGGAACTACTGAATTAAAAAATATTTTTGAATAAATGAAATTTAATGTTTGGCACATTTTGATCTTATGTGATTATTATTGAATTTAACTTAACTAAGTTCAAATTCAGTTTTCTCCATTCAAATTTGAAGTTTCATTATCACATAAGATTTCATGCCCCTGACCATTAGTCAACTGAGTATTTTTACACTTACTCGTCAACAAAATCCCTTCCTCTGTATTCAGGCTTTGACCTTGAGTAGGGTTTCCTGTAGGGTATGACAAAAGTATAGATAGATACTTTATTGATCCGGGGGGAAATAAATATAGATTAGCTAAAGCTAGTTTTACACTCCTCACAATTAAAAAAACAAAACAAAACACATGCAATGCTTCAGCACAATAACTTACTCGTCCTCAAACTCCCACTCTGGCCTTGCCCTCATGTATGGTCTCCTGGGTAGAGAATGAAATCACTAATTCTGTTCTACTTTGCTAAAAAACAGACTGACAATAAGTGTTGGAATCTCATATTAATCAAGGATTTGAAAGAGAACTGACCCTTCTCCTGAACCATCATTGCTGTTCTGCAAAATTGGGACGAGATAATCAGAAAGAGATGACATAATAAAACTGAATGTGTAGACGCCTGTAGCCTGAAAAGCCTATAGATGTTGCTGCAGCCTATTTGCATTTATACTTGCATCTTTGGTCCTTCCATATGACACCTTCCTCCTTGAGTATAACACACAAGTTTGACTAAATGAACGGACTGAACGTCGTTCTAGCTAGCTAAACAAAGCTACTGTTATTACACTGTGTAACAAGGGAACAAATAGCTAAGCTAACTAGCTAGCTAGTAGTGTCAACTGCAGCAGCCAGCTACTACCACTTTCATCTACAGATGAAGCAACTAAATGACAGTGAATGCACAATTATTTGAAATGCCCACACACATACCAGACTCACGGCTGCTCTTTCCTGGCGTGTCTTTTTCATTTTGCATCATCAGAATTCAATGTTGCACTTGTGCTTCAACCTGGGCACCATTTTTGAGGGGCCTTGGCCAATAAGATCTTCTTCTTGCAGGGTGAGGGGGGGCTCCCACAAATCAGTGCTTTTGATTGTTTTTTATTAGCCCTGGCACATTATGTATCAAAAAAAATAATTCTTCGAGAGTAGAAAAAATAAATTAAAGGAGGTGCGAGGCCCTAGACATTGCCTATCCAGCTTATAGTGCTGAGCAGTTGCCATTGGCTAGTTGCAGCAAGAGGCGTGCCGGCGAGTGCCGGCCTTGTATGAGCCCGCTGCCTGACAGACCTTACTGAGGGAACAAAAGTCCCTCGGGCACTTGGACAACGAAATCAAGCTTTTAAGTTTCTATTTTTCACATATATTTGTTCTGAATATACTCAAGGAGGAAGCCATCGCATCATATACCGTGTTCATCCGGCCGCTTCTTGCTGCACGGTGTGTAGTTCAGATATCCTCCAGGGTTTTTGCATTAACCGCGTTCAGACTCAAGAAGCAAAGTAAAAGCAAATGAAAGACAGCGACACCTTGAGGCCATTCGGACGAGGGTACTTACTGGCGTCCTGTATGTAACGTAAGTGACTTCCTCTTCTGAAATGAAGCATAAAAATCACCCTTAACATGAAGGCAAACTTTCATTTCCTGAATGCCTATAGTGTCTTGTTTCAAAGCGCCTTTAAGAAGCTTTCCTTACCCTCTTCTCTGTAGTAGGTTTTGTCAAGGGATGGTTTAGTCCTTTTCAGTTTGGCCATGGCCTCTCTCAACTTCTTCTCATACAGACCTCTGGTGGAATCTAGGTACAAGGCCACATAATAGAGCTGAGTTATAACAACATAATGAAACTGTGTAGCCAGCTGGCACCAGTTAGCTAGCAAAGTTAGGCTGCAACCGGTTAACTCAGTGGTCTCGTGCGTAAGTTAACTTAGCTCGCATACGGTTATTTAAAAAATGAGCGCAAAGTAACGTAAAAACAAAAAACGATCCACTCACCGACGACAGGCCCATGCTTTATCCCATATTCATCTAGCAGTTCACTTATTTCCTCTGCAGACTTACTGCTCAGCGTCGACATGATGCTTTGGCTTGATCTTTTTGAATAGATTTCAGGTTTAAACGATAATATTCTTGTTACAGTCACATTTACAAAAGACAACAGCTTTAACGCCGCCCACTCCAAAAATCCGGCACGCTCGTTTTGTTATGGGGAACTTAAGCAAAACGTCCGCACCAGTAGGCTGCTAGTTACATCATTTCCGCTTCCTTTTGGCTTTTTCTTCTTTCCCGCTTGTTTGTTACAAGACAGGCAGCAGTGCAACCTGCAGGCTAGTGACAACAACAACAACAACAACAATAATAATAATAATGTTGATAATAATCATGAAAACGAATCATAAAGTAAAGGTAAAAGGTAGTTCAACACAACAGGAAAGAAAATGAAATGCATATGCTGATGCTCTCAGGTGATCGGACCTAATTGTTATAGGAATTAATTGAACTAATCTCAGTCCTGTATCATTATTTACCAAAGAGTGAGGCTGTTGTTTATCTACTGTTCAACCAAATAAGGCAGCATCACATCAAGCAAAGACCTTTATTATGCACTAAACCACATTTTACAGACACTAGTCTTTGCATAGTTAACACTTTACATCTAATTTTTTCATCATCTATAAGCATAAAAACATGTTTTAATAACAAAATAAGCTTCAGCCCTAAAAGAAGGCAACTTGGCCAAGCCAGTCCAGTTGGATTGTGGCCCACCACAACATCAGCAGTCCCATCAGCATCACCAGACCCATCTTCAGTATCAACTTGAGAATGCCGAGACACTGCAATAACAATGACAGAGTTAATAAGTAAGTAAAAACAATAACAGGCAATTGTTGTTTAAAAACTGCTGTGCATTAAGGGCCAGTAAGTACACACCTTGTGTTTTCTGGTGCAGAGCTGTGTGTTGCTGAGATCTGGCACATGCTCTGGTAATAGATTGTGTGTGGGATGAGGAGCAGAGTTCATTTTCGGGGTCTCACACTCATTCGTTTCCTGAAAAAGGCAAAGCAATTAAATAGTATATAGTGTGTGTGTGTTTGTGTGTGCATGTGTGTGTATGTTCCCCTGTGTGCAGGCATGCGTCCCCATTCAAATTCACCACATTCTTACTTTAGATGTCTCTGCAGAGGTCAGGTCTTCTTCCCCTTCTGTGGAACTGTTGAGCGACTCTCTATCGCTGCTGAGAAAAGAGTAAACACTCACAGGTTTTGGTTGGATTGCTGATCTGTCATAGCAGTTATTTTTCAAGGAAAATGAAGGATAGTTTGCTGCATACCCTTACCTGTCAGTATCATAGTGAATGACTTGCGACAATGGATCTGTACAAAACTGAACTTTTATCTTCCTCCCTAAAAAATGAACAATATCATGAACAATATGAAATGGATGCTGTTCAACCTCTCATAAATTGTGAAATACATCAGTTTAATTGTTAATTTATTTTCATTGTTATTTCTTCAAGAACATTATGCCCCTTCTCCTCTACACTCACCTTCTTTACCATGGTCCCCTTCACCGTCATTGTAAAACTTGTAGAAAGCCTTAATTCTCTCCTGCTCTTGCTCCCAATTCCTCTCTTCTTCATACTCGTCATCTCCAAACTGCCCTAGCTCAGTGGCTCTTGAAGCCTCATATTCGTTGTTGAAGAAGAAGCAATCATCCACGGATCCTTGGTTAGACGAGTGTATGGTTGTGTCCTCCCCTAGCTGTACTACTGAATGGATGTCTACAGGGACCAATTCTGCAGTAATCACATCCAATGGCAATGTTTCTTCTTTGTCTGTGTCTTCTGTGCTTAATAGTAGATCTTCAGACAAAAGGGCCTCGATTGTTGTTATGTCTGTGTCCCAAGAGACGCTACAAGCTGCTAGATCTCCTCTGCTGCAGTCATTTGTGACAGCTAGGTCATCAGACATGTTCCCCCTGGATAATGCTGCTCTGTTCTCACGATGAGGTTGAGCATCCTCCAGTGGCTCGTTGTTTTCAGGACCCTGGTGACATATGTTATCTGTAGATTCTTCATCACTCCTCACTTGGATCTCATCATCGCTGGAACTATACGTGTCACTCTCAGACTGATGCCGCCTCGCACTAGTGTCAGAGTCACTGTTATATTGATATTCTTCAGTATAGGTATTACCCTTTGCATCTAGGCACATAGGTTCACTTATTTCATCTCCATCATCACAGCCTTTCACAGATGCATTACCCGATATATGTTTGACAATCTCTGTTTTTCTTCTGTTGTCTGTTTCTTCATTTGCCAAATCCAGACCTGCGATCTTCACATCATCTATCCCTATCCATCCAGTATCTAGATCCTGGTCTTCCTTCTCATTGGTGTCTACAGCACTTCCCATCCATGCAATCTCTGTTGCACCTCTTTCTAGGTATGTGTTCTGTTTCATGTTTGAACCACTGTCAGAGGTACAAGGCAAGACTTTCAATTTGTATTTACTTTCTTGATTTTTTCTTCCGTCTTCCATATATTCACATGAAGAAAAGTCTGAAGGATAATCTGCAAAGCTCTCACCTGCCTCTTGGTGGTCTTCCCCTGAGAAATCCTTCATATTGTCTACAATATCTTCTTCACTATCATCGTCAGCAATAAGATCCTGCAGATTTTTCATTAATACTTCAGGAAGCTCAAAAATGGACCCATCTCTTTGGTGATCTTCATCCTCTTGGGGAAAATACCGGGTGAATAAATTCTCTTCTTTCACTTCATCCTTTTCGATTTTCATGCCCTCAAACTCTGTATCAGTTGAATCCTCTAGCCTTTCTTCCTCCCTCTGTTGCTCTTCATCTTCAATCCCATCAACTTGCATTATCATCCCACTGCCACGTTTAGGGACACTCCCAAAATAGTACATATCCTCATCACTCTCACTCTCACCTTGCTCCTCGTTTCTAACTTGAGGGTTTTCAGTACCCTCTGGGGCCAGAGGTCCCTCAGCAAAGATCCTGTCCTCTTTATCACGGTCCCAGAGCTCCTCGCCACAGTGAACAGACATCGACCAACCCTCTGGTTTCTCTCCCGTTCCTCTATCCTCTTTCTCTACCTCTTCAGGATCTCTATCTGAGCTTTCACAATGCTCCTCTTCTTTATCCTTTTTAGTATCTGTCTCCTGCTTATCATGATTTTCAACCTTGTCTATATCATTAGTTTCCAGCGAGCTAGACAGAGCCCCACTTTGACCCATTGCTTCCTGGTGCAGAGCCTCATCTTCCTCTGTTAGTATTGTTAAGTTTTTGTGAGAGCTGCCTGTCGTGTCCTCCTCAAACTTTTCATCAAAATATAAACTCTCAAAATCCAACTCTCCATCGGGGAATGATGGAAGAGATGTTTCTGCAACAAAATCATTTGTAATTTTAACACTTTAACACAGTAAAGAATTCCCGACAAAATGATTGCCTGCAGTGAAAAGATACAAGACGATCTTTCTTACCTGAAAATGCATCAGTAAGTAGATCAGCAAAGCTTCGTTCCATTTCCGTTAATAGGTAACGCAGTAGTTTATTGTAAGGGTTTTATCAAGACAAACATTCATACATTGCCAAAGAAACCATGAATCGTTTGAAAGACCTCTTAAGATATTCTTGTAGGTTGACAGAGAGGAAGAGAGAGCAAAGTCTCATCTGTTGTCGCTGCAAGTGGCTTCCTGTCAAAAAGAAGGTGCTTGATGACACATTAAATGTAATAGAACTGGTTAAAGAGAATTACAAAATGTCTACAATATATAGGCCTCCTGAAAAACCAAAGATTTAGATGATATTTAAATGGTTCTTTTAAAAGGTGAAATTGTAAAAATTATTTTTGTGTGTTTACTTTTTGCTGCAGGAACTTAGCGTATCATAAAATGATGTCAGCTTTGATGTGGTTTTGGCTACAGCTGCACAACATAAACTCCAGCAGTCAAAAACCACTTCCTTCATGCTGAAACAACTGATGTTTATTGGCATTTAAGATTACAGAGATGACTGTAGTGTCATCATGATGAGTTAGTGTCATTTTAAAACAATGATAATTCTAAGTAAAAAATGAAATATCTATTTGAAACAGCTACATCCAGTCCAACTACAGTTAAAATCTTGATGTCATGGTTTGTTGATGGTTGATTGTCCTGAGTGGTCTACAGTTCATTGCGCAGGAGGTAGCGGTGGTTGGGTCTCAGGTCAACTTCTACTGGGAAGTGATCACTCACCTCTAGAGCCTAAAAGGCCATCAAATGAACAAGGTTAATGTTCCTGTTCATAGAAATACCAAACTGAACTCAAATTGAGCTGAACATTTGTGATTGTATAAGAAGAGTACAAGTTTGACAAGTTTGACAAGTTTACCTCCTCCTCAGTCAGATGGAACTTCTCTTTAAAGTTGAATGGTTGAGCTGAACCTGGCACTATGCTGGAGATGATCTCACGCCCATGGACAACTATCCTGCTTTGGGAGAATATGTGGAAGATATATGTCTGATCTTGTCTGGCATGATCATAACATCATGTGTTATTATGAAACCATTTGCTCTCTACACTGTGTTTTTGTGTTAACATTGTGTCTGCACAGGAATTGTCAGATTTCGTCACATACACTCAGTCTTGTAAAGATGGCAACGGTCACTGACCTATCATAGGCACAGTGTGTTTTCTCACGGACAGTCGTATCTTGCTCATCTCCAATTAGCCAGCGGAATTTGGGGTCACTCCTCAAACGGACGGCTCTCCAGCCCTTGATGGTGATGTAGCTGCAACCAGCATTGAGGTCCCCTAAGATCACTACGTTCTAGTCAAATGAGAGGAAGTAAAAAGGGAAGTACAGCAGATCCAAAATAGTGACAAATGCCATCACGTGGAAGAGAAAACCTACATGAGATTAAAGCTGAGGAACTTTGACCAATGTTAAGGTATAGATCAAAATGACCAAATGAGTTAAAAAATCTTGACAATAATGTCAGGTTCAACCCACATCAATCTTCCACTTCTTATTCATTCCTTTGAAGACAGTATACAGTTCATCAATCTCCTTCATAGCTGTTTTGGGGCAGGTATGCTGGCCAATCAGGACAAAATCCTTCACCACTGCAAGAAAAAGACATGACACATCTTGAATGAAAGTGTAATATTCTTTCCTAAAATCCCACAGATATATATTTCCTCTCTTACGGGTCGTGGGGGAGTGAAAGCGGACAATGAAAGGCTCTCTGGAGAAAACATCGGTTTCGTTGGTCCCTTCCCCCTCTAGTTTAGGATACCGGTAATGCTCTTTGACCTGCAGTACGTTCTCTCTGGAGATGATGAGAGAGGAAAAGGGGAAATGAGGGCTGTCGTGTTGAACTCACCATTTAGTAATTGGTCACATTTAATGTGGGTTACCTGTAAATGTAGACATATTGTTCCTTGTAGCTCTTCCTCCCCAGCCTCTCACTTTCCACATAGGAATATGAGTTGGATTTGTCAAATCTGGCAATAACAATATAAATATAACAAAGTTGGAGTTGTTGATGGAACGTTATTCTTGATTGTATGTGCCTGAGATTCAACAGGTCTTTGCCAGATCTTCTCATATTTGCAACTTCTGCCCCAAAAGGTTCACAAAAAGCTTGTACCTATTGAGATCCTTAACCAGAGTTGGTATGGCTTCTCTTTTAGAGTCTCGAACCTCCTGAATAAGACACAAGTCACACCGAGAAAGGATCTTGGGAATGAAAAAAAAAAAAAGACCCGTCAACTGTCTGCTTTTGCGTGGATGTTGTCGTAATTCTGGTTAAAAATCATCATGTCCACATACAGTACCTTTATTAGAATTCCCATAACCTTCTTGTTGTTAGCCTTTGCTTCCCCAAAGCTCTGAACATTGAAAGCACAGATTTTCAGGGAAAGTGCAATGTTCCACAGCCCCAAAAAACACAGCAGGAAAACTGGAGTCCTCATCTTGCAGAGAATAGTCACTCTGTGATAAAAGGAGTTTGACAAGATTCCCTTTTTAGGTTGTGAAATACGTCACAAAACCTTTTCACTCATCTGCACCGACATTAGCCACTTGGCACTGGACACTCAGATTGTAGCTATACGATTTAGTTCAGCGTTACATCCATCACTTTGCAGCCTCTTACCTTCAACACTGGTTTCCCAGGGAGATTAACCTCAGACGAGCAAAGATCCATCTCTTGAATGGCCTGGGATCTATTTGGGGAACATACAGGTAAACGTGGGTGAAAGACAGGGGCCATGGATCTGTGTGGTGGATACGCTGTGTCAGTATTCATCGAGAATGGAGCTTTATCTGGAACAGTTAAAAACCCCTGAATACAATGAACAATGGGCTCCATCCCACTTCAGCTGTGAGTGTGTTTTGTCTCCAAGTTTGAGTGTGGTCAAACAATAGATGGTGCCATGTGACTTGTCTATGTCAACTTCATGAACGTTTCTATGGAATTCACCACATATCGTTCTGTCAGTTTACTATGCAGTGGCACAGCACTTATAATTCATTTGATCAGATATCTTTTAGTTTATTTGACTTTTACTTAACCAACAAGTATCATTAAGGTACAAATCTTTTTTTTCAAGAGACCTTGCCAAGAAGAATTATCTATTGGTAAAGCAATAAATAATTAAACAAAAACCTTTCCTGAACTTAAAGCAAACTGTATTCCCCCTACAGCATCAATGCTAGTTCAGCACTACTGCAACCTTTTTTTTAATATGGCGTTTTGAAGAATGAGGGTGGTGCTGTTGACCAAAAAAGATACCATTTACAGTACATACTTCCATTATTCCACACCTCTTCTAGTGTTATTAACAACTCAAGTTTCTCAAAATGTCATTATTTATCAAACAACTCTCAAGTTCACAGTGGCTTTGTCATGTTTCCATTTGTTTAATTACAGAGGTACCTGACCAATACACTGTTGCATTTTTGTCATTGGATGTGTTCATTTGTGTCACACACGTCACACACACTTTACTGAGTTCCATTTCTAAATAAAAGTTATTTAGACATGCACATCATGGTTTTAAAATACAAAAATACAAATAAATAAACTACACCCTGGAAAAAATGTATTTTCACAACAGCAAAACTGGCGATAGAAAAATGATATCCTGAGCATTGATGATTTCATATTGGTCTAAAACACCCTGAGTGTTGAGAAGAAGCCATTTCCATTAGGTAGTCTTCAATGCATGTCTCTATGTCTGAGTACATGTCTTGGACTTGATCCCTGAAGGGGGGATGCCACAGCCACAACATGACAACCCCTACTGCAGCCAGGAGTAGAAGAAGAAACACACACACCCGCCACCAGGAGCCACATGGCCTCTGCACAGAAAAATACACCAATGTGTAAGTTATATAATGCACATATAAGCAGGACATCATAATCTTCATTGCTCAGATTATTTTGCATGCTCTTCTGGTGTTCATTACAGTATAGATCTTATGATAAAATGTGACAATTTTTAAACATATATCATATTTATCATATAACCCCCCTCCCCACACACACACACACACACTCTCTCTCTCTCTCACTGCTCACCCTGTTGCTGCGGCGATGGCTGAGTTGCCGGAGTTCGTCTCTGCACTGCGTC
>OOFE01050691.1:160673-180259 GCA_900323365.1 Monocentris japonica | reverse complement strand
GATGACTGTGTGGCCAAGCTCAAGAGGCTGGATGCCAAAGGCCGCCTGTGGCCCCAGGAGATGATCATAGAGGTTCAGGCAGGACACCTACTGCTCAGTGACATTGAGACCAAGGTTCTCCAATATATCTGTATACAATATATTTTTATGTGCTTCAGCTTCAGTGTTTTGTGTGTTATTTCAGTAGTGATTTTCAGCAGCCTTCTTTACAACACACAGCTTGCAATTTAGCCCCTAACAGTTGAAACTTTAAGATGCATGTAAGCTTTGTTTGAAAAAAAAAAGGAACATCCAATGTACTTTCAGTTGTGTAACCAGTCATTTGAACTGTGAATGTGATGCATCACATGAAATTACTACTAGAAAAATCCACCCCAAAACACTTTAACACTGTTGAACAGCTTGAACAGATATGCAATGCAATGTACCTTTCATTTCTAGATCCATTTTGTTGTTTGGATGTTTTTATTTTTCATATTCCTATGGATAACTGGTCAAGTGTAGACCACGTGACATCACGTCAAATATTTCCAGTGCAGCTACAATGGCGTTTGATTGCAGAACATTTTTCTAACTAAAACATCAACAGTAAGCATCGGGTTTTGGTGTCAGTCTCTCAGAATCAAAGAGTAAGGGCTTCTTTCTAGACCCACCATTTTGCACCAGCGTTCAACAATCATCCGTAAGTGGCAGAGATACCAATTTATGCACCAACAGCAGCCTCAATAGACCAGAATGCAATGCAGCCACAAGACGTGTTGCATTTTGAGTAAGGGTGTCATATGGGGGTTGTCGAAAGGCATTCTGGGAAATGTAGGAAATCACTAACTGAAGTAGAAGTTCACAAGGCAGATTGAGGGAAGATGAGTACACCAAATAATCATCACAAAATGATTCTTTGACATCACAGATTGATGATGTATAACAGTGTAAGAGTATCCGAGGGCTGATTTATCCTTTAACTACGAATACGCACAACATTCAAACAGAAAACTTACAAATATTGCTCATCTGAAAACATACAGACAAGTTTTATGTAACTTCAGCAATGGACAACTGTGTGTATTCTTATATTTGCTGTAATAAACCTGCGGTTCTGGTCAATATGTTTCTAAAGGCAGAGCTGGAGTCACTGCCTCTGACTTGCATCATGCAAACCAAGGCTGTGTTGGACAGCTGTGCTTACAACTCTTTGCTGACAGTCACAGTGCAGGAACGCAACAAACGCATCCCCCAGGTCTTCATGTTCCAGTGTGAGGAGATTGGGGTGAGTCACATTTCACCAAAAGCCTCAACCCTCAGTGACTTTCTGACCTCCATAAAAGCCTCTCAGGAGGGAAGATGTGTTAGAGTTACTCATGTCTAGTATGTAGCAACATTTTCTGAAATCCCAGGCATCCTCTTGAACATTTCACAACATTATAGATGTTTTGCTGGTTTACTGGTGTTACATGGGATTTTGATGTAAAGCAGCTCTGTTTCACCAGGCAGAGCACATCAAGAGTGATCTAGACAAGGTAGTCCAAACAAAAGGAGCTGATGTGGCACCCCGCAGACACCAGTCTGACATCAGGTACAATGCCACAACACATGAATCCAGTCCAAACAGAGATATGTTAGTTTATGTTAGACAAATAGTGGCATAGTGGCTGAGTGATGCAAAATATGAGATTCATGAGTTACTGTCTTTCTTTGTTGTTCTCAGGAACAACCTGGAGAACATCATAGGGCAGCATGCTCCAGGAAGCTTCCAGCAGCCCAGGCCTCGACCTGTGCAGCGAGAAAGGACCCCGCCTCCACCAGATCACCCGGTCCCACAGGGGAACAGTAGAGATTCAGGTAAGGTGTGGTCTAATGCCAGAGAGGTGTAGACCTTCCAGTGGAAGTCTATGAAAAAAAATCTGATGGGAAAATATGAATTACTCAAAAGTACTGTGGGAGAGAAACTCTGTTGTAGCAGTCTTGCTAATCTACAACTGAGACATTTTAACCTGGTGTTCTCCACTGGTAACATCAGCCTCAGTCTGCCAGCTGGGTTTGCCAAAATCAGTGCGTAATTTGTGTGTCAGCATTTTCCTGAAGTGAGATCATATTGATAAACTATTTTCTTTTGGTGCCAATTAGAGAATATGCTACCGCCACGGGTCTATACTCTGAAAGATGAAACACTACACCATACTGAGTTCAATGGATCACAGAGTAGCCAAGAGGTTCTTCCATCACCCGAATATACAGAGACAGAGAGGAACACGGTCAGCGCTATCCCTTAAACTATTTATATATCTTAGAGGTAGTAGATAATATTAATCATAAAGGATCATAGATGTTGTCCAATTGTCTCATGATCTAAGAGAAAAATTGATCACAGATTACTGTAGCTCCTTATTTAGATAGAATCGCTACATACCACGCAAGAGGTTTTGAATCATGTTATGTTACTTATATACAATTCCATGCTTATATTCCTTTTCACAGGAAATTTTCAACCATATTTTAAATGATATGGAGTTCTTCATTGGCAAAGTGTCTGCTGCTGTAAATGCACCGGCACCCAAAGAGGAAAAAAGCAAGAAGAAGAAACGAATTCAGAAGAAACACTCAAAAAAACATGGTAATTTACCAATTTGTCATTCCAGGGACTTGAGCAAGTAAATACTTGAAAATTAAACTTAAAGGGGCAGAAATACTGATAGCATATATCCGTGGGTCCTGATAAGAAGTATTTGACGTTTTGCCCTTGTCTCTCCTGAAGCAGCAGCTGTCAGTCTGCCACCGTGGGAGGAATATGTCTCCTGTCTTCAGAAAATCAAATATGGGTTCAATCTTCTGGTTTGTACAATGAAAATGAAATGTTCTGTATGGATCTAGACCAAAAGCCTTTGCAGTTATTTTGGGAAATCATTGGTGAAACATGTTTATCTTAATGTGTTGATTGGAATGTGAGATAGTACACTGCAGTGGTGTGTGACAGAAAAGCTCTGTGGTCACTGATTTTTTTTTTGCCATTACAGGGCCAACTGGATGGGAAACTGAACAGCCCCAGTGCTCCTGAGTTTGTCCACATCCTGTTCTCTACTTTAGGCATGGTGAGTGTCTCTTCTGCATTATTGTCAGCGATGTCAAAGCTAGTTTACTTTACAGCCTCAACGTCAAAGCTAGTTTACTTTACAGCCTCAACGTCTTTGACTGATTCCAGATTGGCTGAACTAGATTCCAGATTCAAAGCTTCAGTCACTTCCAGTCATGATCACACCACTATATCAAATGAGCTGGTATCAAAAGTGCAACACGGCACTATTATGACTCAAATGACAGTCCATCTTCATTTCTCTGTTCTTCCACAGATAGTGCCTCAGTACCCCGCAGACTTGCCCCCCACGGTCCTCACCCCCCTGCTGACAGAGCCGGCCCTGCTGCTACTCAGTCAGGTGGTCAGCCCAGAGGAGGACCAGCTCTGGAGGTCTCTGGGAGACTGCTGGAACATCCCCAGGTAGGGTGATTTTTCATTTGTGGTTGTCATTGCAATGTTTGGTATGCTGTAAAGCATGAACTCAAATGTATCAGTCACAGAATGTTTGTTATGTGTGAAAAAGCTGATTAGGAGTAACCAAGGTCCACAGAAAACTATCATGGCGGCTGATGGCTTCATACAACTTGGAATGCGTGAACCAACAACATTTGACTATCTTCAATGCAGTATACTTTTTTTTTTTTACTTAACTGATGTTTTCCTGCCATCCTGCCCTACCTTAGGTCTAGATGGCCAGGTGGTGATGTCCCGCCTTACATCCCAGAATTCAATGATGGCTGGCAGCCGCCACCTGTGCACACCCAGCCCCCTTACCAGAATGCTCCAATGAGCAGGAGCAACAGCCAGCGCTTTCCACCTGGCCGTCAGAGTGGACAAATGAACGAAAGCCAGAGATACCCAAGAGATACGCAACAGCACCTTGAAGAGGTATCATCTATAGCTAGTGCATGATGCTTCTGAATAGTATCTCATTTAGCTACCCAGCAGCCTTTGCGGTAGCACAGTTCCTCATGCTTGGGACTATATTTATGCTGTTTTAGCAATCAGGTTGGTTCCTCATGAGGTTGGTTTTGTGGAGCATTAGGGTCATCTATACACTACCTGTTGTTGCTTAGTTAGTTTTCCCATCAGGCAGATGCCCATGGTGGTGATGTAATTGTTCTCATCAAATTAATTATCAAAGTTCGCTTGCTAAACCTGTGAAATAGCTGACACTCTGCAGGAGAAGTTGTCTGTGAGTCATCTACCATAGCCCAGCCCAACTATAACTGTTCTCAGATACTACATTAGGCGTGCAGGATATGGTTGCCATAAAGCAAGTCATGTAATCATTCAGTTGCCTCACATTGCCCTTGATGCTTTTTACAGCCTGTGATCAACAGTCCATGGGGTTCTCCACCACCAACACGGTATGCAGTATGCAGTACACCAGGCTCTCTGCTTTACCATCATATTCGTAGTAAACACTTATTCCTTATTCCTAGTAATCGGTACATAGTGTTTTTTCCCACATCATTTACAGCACTATAACAATGTGGGCGTGTACGCTTCTGTTTTAGCCCCAGTGAGACGCCTCTGTACATGCGCGTCATTTACGACTTCATGGCCAGGAACAGCCAGGAGCTGAGTATTATGAAAGGGGATGTGGTTCAGGTGAGATGACACGTGCTATGATACAAAGTAGCCAAAATAGCGCCAAAACTGCTAGTAGTGTGTAATAAAATAAGTTACATCTTTTTATTGTATGTTTTGATGCTGATATTCAGCTGTCTTCATGTGTTCTTAACTGGTATGAACACCAGAGAAGTTAAATTATGGCAAAGGGAGCAGACAAGTCCATCATGCTCAGCTAATCACACCTAGACAGAGTTTTGATAACCTGTTGTCCGGCAAGGTTAGAGGTTTTAGCAGGAGCCAAAACAAATCTGATTCCAGTCCTTGTAACTTTAGCTAAGCATGATGGACTAGAATTTATATTTTCTCTCGCCCTGCAGTTCACTTGGGAGGGAGAGACAGGTGATGGAAGAACCTCTTGGCTACTCTGAGTTCAAAATGCATCATTCTCATCTGCCCAAACAAACTGAACTAAAAGAGTAAAGGCTCCAGATTTTTAATAAACTGCTCCAAACATATTTGGTGTGAACGCACCCTAAAGTCACTGGACTGGAATCAGATTTTATTTTGTCAAACTTGTTTGTGTATTGATCACGGTCATAATCATGGCAGTCATATAAATAGATATTGGTGGAGCTGACATTACCGTCAGTACTTTTATCTCTTTTGTATTTTCACAGGTAGTAGACAAGTCCAAGCAATGGTGGCTTGTTCGTAACGCCCGTGAGGAGGAAGGTCACGTTCCTCAGAATGTTCTGGAGCCCATGGAGGATCCACAGGTGAGCTCAGGCACACATCCCTCTGCTCAGTGATACAATAAGCTACTTCTATGGATTTCACAATGACTTTGCTTTATTTCCTCAGCACAATTTACATCAGGAGACACGTGGCCCACCGCCTCTCGACATGGCATCCACACCTGCCGCTGTAAAAGCCTGGCTGGAGTACAAAGGTTTCTCAAAGATGTAAGTGAAATAAACCAGAGAGAGGGACTGGGCACTACAGGGTTTTTGTGAATGTGGCTTGTAAGATATTATGTATAGTGAAGTTGAATGTTTCATGCCTTTTCTTGTACAGAACGGTGCGCAGCCTGGAGGTGCTGAATGGGAAGCTGCTACTGGGGATGACCAGGGATGACATCAGGACTGTGTGTCCAGAGGAAGGAGGCAAGGTCTTCTTCCAGCTTCAGGCCATCAAGTCAGCTATCGCAGTGAGTAATGTACACATCAAGCGCACAGACACACACACCCCAAATTGCCACACATCATAGTGTTAATATTTCTATCCTGCCCCCTACAGCTTGCCAGTGAACCAGGATATGGCGCTTACAACGACCGCTACTGATGACCTAATGTGTTTATCAGTTATTTTGTCTCTTTTTTTCTTGATTTTTCCGATCATCCCCTTAAACAACGTATTAATGAAACATCTGTACTACTTGGTGGCTAATTCACCCTTCTGATGTCATATTGTCTTATGTGGGTAACTTATTTCAGCATGAATGAAACTCATATGATCATAAGATTTGCAATGAGCAACAATAATTGATTTTATCAAAATTATATTATATAATAATTAGTGAAATAATTGTAATTCTAATGGTGTATTTCACTGTAAATGTGCTTACTTGTAGTTATTTCAAGTCAATCTGCAACAAAATCTCTCTTTTAATGCATTGTGCCTCACTTTTTGTGACTTTATCCGGAGTCACATATGAAACAATTCTGAACTACATTCTCTTCCACTACATTATTTCCTGAAACCCTATATTGTATTTGCTTTAAATTTATTATAAAGATTTATAAAGATATTGTGAGGCCATCGGTGCCATTACCTGTTATCCAGTCTCTGAGTTGCTGTGTTATTTTATTACCCCTCTGCCCCTAATGTGTAACATTTTCTAAACAAAGGGATTGTGTGGGGAGCTGAGCCTGAAAACTCCTGATCTGACTAATGCAAAAAGAAGATTACTATGGTTACTGCTTGTAATAGCAACAGTACCAACTAGTTTTGATGCCATATGTTGATTAGAAAAATCTGACTTGTATTTTCAGGAGCTTTATTCAAAAATAAACCAAAAGAATCAATACAAAGACATACTTTCATTTGTCAAAACAGCTCAAAATTGGAAACATGAAAATTAAGGAAACTAAGTGCTTTCAGTCAAATGAAAAACCCAGACTTGTGTTTGATTTTGTCAATACAAGTGACCTGGCTTTTTAAAAAAAATTCAGTTTCAATCCATGAAATCAAGGTTTTAGAACTGGCACGAAATTGTCTGAGCTAGGAAACCCTGTCATCAAAAGGGTATGAGATACAGAGTCCAACTAGTTAAACATCATTTCTGACAAGACACAAACAGTACAGACGTATGAATCTCTAGTTCCACTTACAATGAAATAATTGAGAATTATAATTATTCTTTTCTCTCCATTTGTTCTCTACGGTGTAAAGTGTGAATTGTTCTTTACTCTTTCTTGTTTCCCCATTTGGCCATCTTGTTATTGACAGGAGTCTTCATGAATCTGCTTGACTTCATGTAGGCAGCAATCTTCTCCAAGGCCTATTTAAGAGAGTACATTTTAGTTAGGCACTTAAGTTTTTACAATCCCAATACAAAAGCTGTGGGAGTCACAATACGATTACATAAGGGTATGGTAAGAGGAGTTTGAGTCATAAAAAAATCCCCTAAAATATGGTATACTTTGGTACATTGCTCCTAGAGCTCAACAAAAATGAAGGTGCTTTTAGATCATTGGTGCATCCACATTAAATATAAATTGTGTTTCTATTAGCTTATCAGTATCTATGGCATGAATCCAGGCAAAATGTCAAAATGAATCATTCAGGATTGCTGACAAATGCTGATAGTCTGTCTTGAAATCTGAAATGACTAATTCGTATTTTGTGTTGAGCAATTATTAAAAAGCCACCTACGCCTATGCTGACATGTCACAGATGCTGACAGGCCAAAAAAAAAAAAAAGATAAAGTCAATGTTTAGTTTAGACGTATCAACACTTTACTGGCCATCTGTGAGTGGTGTTACACTGTGCACACATCAAGTGCACAGTAGCAAGGTTTTACTCAAGGACCTGATTCAAATCCACTTCAGATGAAAAGACTGTCAATAAAAGGCGTATGAATGGAGGCGAAGTGTAGGCTACTGTATTTCTAGTATGTATTTATGGCAATAAGCAGGTGAGTGTCTGACCTCAAAACGCTCTAAAAGATCTTTTAGGTTCTTGAAGTCGTCCAGGCACTTGGGCTCAAACATTCTCTGTTGGTCCAACAGGTCGTACATAAGGAAGTCCACGAAAGTGATCTGAGATAAAACACATTTCAAATCAACCAAACATGTTCAAAACAAACAAGAAAGCCCAATCCAGACTTGAAAAATGACTTATGCATTTACAAAAAACTAGGATTGAGAAATAAAATACCTTGTCACCAGCAAACCACTTCCTGTCTCCCAAGAACTCTGAGAACTGCTTCAGTGTCCCTGGCAGCCTCTCCAAGTACCCTGGCTTCATCTTGTCCTGGTTTCAAACAAGTATCAGTGGCATTAATGGCGTTTCAAAACTTAGAAATGATGCGTTCAATGTTGACAGTCAAAGTGTGTAACTCACAAAGTCCGTGTAACACATCATCACGAAGCCATTTCGGAAGTCCATTGCCTGGTTCTCCAAGATGTCCACTCGGACCTTCTCGTCCTCAGTCTCCCCACCTGCCAGATACGTTTTGGGAGATATTCAGGGTAATGAAAACTTTGCAACCTGACCTATATATATATAAAACCTAAATATTCATGCATGCTGCAGAATACTCAACACAGTACTTACACATATTGTGCTTGCGGGCAATGTATCTCATGATGGCGTTGCTCTGCACGATCTTCCTGTCTCCATCCTCCAGATAGGGCAGCTGTGGTAAAATGTAAATCTATCAGTACTTGATGTTATAGAGAGCACACTTTCCATTCTAATCAATACATGTTAAGCTCTCTTACATTGGGGAAGTCCATCCCAAGTTTGTGTTTTTCATCAAACCAGCAGCTCTTGTCATAATTGGGAGCTGTGTGAGAGAAAAGTGAGTTACTCAATACAGTATGTCTGTGTATGACACTTATGCCAGTTCAGCTTGTAAAATTATAACAATGCTTTTATTGTTAGTAGAACAAGTCACCTTCACCGCAGACATAAAACTTGTCCTCATATTTGGTGCCAGTGTACTCCAGTATGAGGCGGATAGGATGGGCAAGCTGCACATAGGAGAACAATGTTGAAAGAATGAGCGTTTGATTCTCTTGTGGTACAGATGTCTGCAACAGATCGTGACTTGGCTTTCTGCAGAAAAATGTCTATACAACTTTTATTTAACCCCCAAAACGCCCTGCTCTACTTAACTGTGTAGAATGTAATGTTTTTGACTACCTATTGAGTCCTGAAGTTAGCACATTCTTTTACACAGATCCCATCAAATTGATACACGACAAACCCGGGCTACATGAGCTCAATGTTGGACAGATGAACATAAACGTTTAAAAATAATTTTAAGAACTGGATCTCTCCAACCTTTGAGATTCAGTGTTAATGAACAAGTGCATGCAGAGCCACCCGTGTTTCGCTGTTGCATAACTTTTTTTTTCACGTTGCTTACTGAAGCACAATGAAGCCTTTCTATAGAAGTATAACACGCCAGCTGAAAAAAAAACTTTCGTACAAATCTGATCCTTACCCCACGAATATCCCAGTAAGCCAGTTTCATTGTCATTTCGAGTCACTTTCTGAGACAGAGACGGCAAATGAACCACAACACGATTACAGCGACAGCGACAGCTCTTGTGTGTGTGAGAGAGAGAGTTTTCTGCAGCCGGTGAGGGGGGAGAAGAGGTGGGCGGGCTCAAGCAGCGACTCCTTTTATTTTAGTGCAAATTGACATGAATTGACCATGAGTAGAAATAAATAAATCTGATAGATACAAAGTAAATACATGCAAAAAATAATAAAGTGCATAGAAATCCAGCAATAAGGATTACGATTATTGATTATAAAAATACCATAAAGTATGGTACGGTCAATCTAAACTCGCTATTGACTACCACAGACACACTGTAAGTCCCTATAGGAATTTTATAGGAAAATTCTAGTGATTTTTTCATTTGGGTATGGTCAAATATTTCGACAGTAAAAAAAAACGAAATGTCATGTGTAAAACATAATACTGTAATTGAAGTTTACTATATCCTACAGAGTTTTGAGTGAGTTAGCAGCTTATTATTCCTTGAGTGAACGTTTGCAATCAGAGCTTTGCCCTTGTACTCTGTGTAATATGATGAAGGGTTGCAGTCACTATCTGGACAGTGTTGGGTAATGGGCTGAATATGGAGACACCAGACAATGTAGTCTCTGTTCGCCTCAGACACACACACACACACTCTCTCTCTCTCTCTCTCTCTCTCTCTCTCTCTCTCTCTCTCTCTCTCTCTTTCTCTCTCTCAGCTGCTGTCTGAGGATAACTGGAATATCCAGTGTGTGTGGCTCTATTTCCCAAAATGTCCCTAGAAATGTACTTAATTATGGAACTTTTTTGTATTTATATATCCCTTTAACAACCAAATTAGATTAAAGGCACAGTTTGAAACAACAGACACCTCAGATCCTTGAATAATTCCTCTTTGATTTAACACATCAAACCTGGAAATCATTGCAAGGCGAGCAAGACATTTATTTTTCTTAGACACGTCACAAAATAATACACCACAAACAGCACATAAAAATCTGTGGGAGGGCACAATGCTTTTGAACAGCAACAAGTACTGATAATCAGGACCCAAAATAAAGGCATGAGTTAGCAGGAAAGTAAACAAAACATTCAGGAAGTTAGTTGACCCTCATCTTTATTATCTCAGTTCTCTTTAAAGGATAAAGGATGAGGTCACTAGCAGTTTAAAACGCTTGTGATGTTCAATTAGGGTTTTGGCACTGAAAAAGGTTAAGATGGAATGAAACGTGGATGATCTGACCATGCATCATTTACTGTACTATGACATGTATGTGATGATAGCCGTACTTTATTTTAAACTGCATCTCTGTGTACAGCTTGTGATGCTAGATTCAGATCAGATATGGCTTTAGTAGAGTTCAGGGTGTCAAAAGAAACTAGGTCACAAGATGAGAGTTGTAAATGTAAACCTAATTGGATACTACTAATGGGTCAGAGCCAATAGTTACCAGAATAGCTTTGTTACACCAGAAATAAACACACAGCGAAGTGCCTATTGGGACAATGTAAAGACTGTGAGAAATAACAATAAAAATACACACAAGCAGCAACCGTGGGAAGAAATGGTAGTATCATTACCCATAGCAACTAAAGTTGTACATATGGTACGGGTACTGATTTTTCTACTAGCCATACAGTATGAGGTAGGAGTAGGAGTTCTTGTTAACCTTAGTGACAAGAATGTGAGTGGTGTGTTTCATTTAGCTATTAAATTCAGGTTGGATTCTTTTATGGTATTTGTCCAACAAATTTTCGTGAGAGGGTTTACAATTTGGAGGTTCTTTATGCTACAAAATTGTTGGACATGATTATCTTTCTCTCACCAGTCAATTGGTCCGTGGGGGTGAGAGTTGGATACGAATGGCTATAAGAAATACTGTACAGAAACACTGACAGAATGTGGCCATATACCAAGAATATAATCACTTTCAAATAAATAGATTAAGTCACATAATGAAATCACCATGACAAATTTAACTGTAACAAAGAATAAATCAAACAAATAAAACAAAGTAAACACCTTGGGTAGCACAAACGTCGTCAAAAACAGACGAGGTCCTCTCTCATATTGCCACACTAGCAACTCTCTCAGTCTTTTAGTAACAACATTTTTCCTTTCAAAAGGTGAGATATGCTTGCAAATCCGTACAAAATCCCAGTGTGAAAACAGGGGATTCATTTTGCTTGTATTGCATCTTCACTTCTCTCCCTGCCCAGCTGCCATACACAGACTCCCTTCTTCCTCGATGGTCTCCAGCTCATCTGTGCGGATGGCCTGTGTGATTAAATTCAACTCCTCACACATGGTCTCGTATCGGTATGCCACACGGATGTCAGGAACGTTGGTGCGCCTGATGTCATTGCCCTCCTGGCCTTCCTTGATGTAATGTGGCCCAAGCCAGTAGCTCTTTACCTGATGGAGAGGAAGGGTCAATGTGAAAAATGAAATTGTCTGCAGAGCAATAGCTTTGGAAGGATGGTGTAAATGTAGTTATATTAGATAATGTGTAAGGCTAAAATGGTAAGTGACACCTTATGAGAGAATCCGCTCATCAGCACACTGTTCCTGGCCAGCTCACACATATCACAGGAGCTCAGCTTCCACACCTGGGCTGCAATGCTGTACTCTTCCATCAAGGGCTCCTGCAAAGAAGCATTGACACAAAAAGAAACATTTTATTCTCACAAAGAAAACTCTGTACATGGATGATCCCTACTACCTCCAACTGAATGCACAAACCTTGGTGAAGTGGAACTGCAGTGGATCGTCTGTGGACAGAGAGACCATGAGGCCTCTGGACAGGTACTCTGGGAGAGGGTTACGATGGTAGCTGAGGAACAGGCTGTTGTTACTGAGGGGCGACATGGCGATGCCAATCTGGGCCAAGTAGTACAGATACTGCAGTACAGGAGCCTGGACGTGAGGAGGGAGATGCAGCATTATCAAAGTGTTGTGTTGTAATGCACCAAAACTACATTGATACCATGGCACTACTTTCTATGAAGCATTTGAAAATGAGGTAGCAATATTGTTACGACAGAATAATCCTTTTGAATGAACCTAAGAAAGAAGATATATGAGCTCAGCCCAGGCCCTGCTTTTCTTGAATGCTTCATTTCAGCACAGTATCATAGAGGGATAAGTTCTCCTTTGTGTGTGAAATGAAACAGCTTTTGTGATATTGAGGTCATACCTTCCGTAGCAGGAGTCCATGGGAGATGTTCTCTGACAACATGAAACCAGACACCAGGTGATGGATTGGCCCCGCCTCGCCACAATGTGGACGCAGCACAAGTGTGTGAAAACCCCGCTGCCTGAAATGAATAAGAACAGAGGTACTGGAGGGTGAGCTCAGGAACTTAAAGGGAGATAATACAGGGATAGCATGGTCTGAATGAATGAATATCCTTTACTGTCCCTCAAAGGCAAAAAAGAGTTTACCCCACCCCTAAGCTCAATATTTCACACCAATTGCGAAGTTTCAAATACAGAAAGGATGACAGTGATAATGCAAAGCATGATTTTCTGGGTCCAAGTAAATATCCTATCCATGGTCCAAGGAGCAGCAAGTAATGCCCTCTATTATTGTATTAGGTGGAATAAGCAAATATTTAAGCCATTGCGGTATTGAGGTGTGGTTGCATACCTGCGCAGGTGATTCAGCACAGTCATGTTAGCATACATATAGTAGAGGTAGTAGGAATAGGGTGGGTTGTCCTCCTCTATCCAGTTGACTGGCAGAGGACTGTCCAGGTTGAAGATGTGGTGCTCCGGCTTTGACTCATCATCCACACTGTCAAAGCCCACAACCTGAACGAGGCAACAATAACAGTGTTGGGTACATGCTTCACACAATGGTCAAATACACTATTCCACAACACTGCTGTTGCAAAGAAATTCAAAGAAATTTCGTACATGCTGAAGGAAGAGGTGCAGCTCTGGATGGCTGCCTGGGCTGACTGTAACCTCAAATAGAGGCATAAAGATATTCTCCAACATCTCTTGGAAGTTGGACAGCTGTTTCTTTGTGTGGTAGACATCACTTTGAAGAGAGAATAAATAGAAATCAAGAAGTCAGTTGTGATTTTATTATGGTTGTATGAAGAAATGACACCTTCCTAATGTTCATTTTACACATGCATGCTGTAGATCTTTTTCAAATTGCTCAGTCAGGGTTACTCACAAGAGTCGTGGCACCTGAACAAGCCAGCGCACGTTGTTTGAGTGGACCCGATGTTTGACAGCCCACTTGGCTAGTTTGTCCCACTCATCTCTGGAGCGGCCATAGATGGACAGCCTGAGCTCTACGTTCTGGTACTTGCTCTCCTCCAGGTCAGCCATAACCTCCTGAAAAGCAGGAACACACAGTCAGCAGAGGGCGCAGGTTCCTCACAAACGTATCCAGGCATCAATAGATGTCAATGATAATGATGAATGTCAGTGTTAGAGTGCGAGTGAAGAGTTTCTGTCATTGATTAAGCATTCAGCAAGCACCTTGATGATGTGACCAAAGTATTTCCCCTCAACATGGTTGTCAGTTTTGATGAAGATCTCTCTCAGGATTGACTCGCCAATGGGGTTGTATTTGGCATTGAACTTGTCAAAGCGATGAAAAGTGTTGCGGTCCTGCAAAGAAAATTGAGACAGTTGTCTCTTATTTATTGATGCTCCAGTCAAATCAAATTACTATCTGTCATTTCAACAGTGTAGTGAAGTTTTAATTGAGCAGGTCTTGTAATTTGATTGGCCCTTCATCTATTCTTCATGGGTATTACTCACTGCATGCATGTCCAGGGTGTCCACACTCAGGTCAAAGGCTGTGAGGTTCATGCTCTCAAACACCTCCATGAGTGTCTGACCCTTGCCTCGTTCCACGTGAACAATCTCTGCAGGATACTTTTTCATGGCCCTCTTGATAAAACGCAGAAGGTGCTTCTGATTCATACAGGACGAGGCATGGATATGTGTGTCAACCTGTAAAGAAATCCAGACAAGTAGAGAGCAATTTTGCATAAGGGATTCTGGTTCTGGCTTGCAAAAAAATCTAATTTGTTCTTACGAGGCTCAGTAGAAACAGTCCTTGAGTTCACCTTACGGATATTGTAAAAGTCTCGATGTGGGACTTTCTTCTGTGCTGCCAGCTCTTTCATCTCGTTGAGTAGGATGTGCATCTGGAACTTGGAGCTAAGGTACTGCAGACGACGATAGCAGAAGGACTTTCTGTGGCAATGGGGAGCAAAAACAAATACTGGGTCCTCTCTTTTAGATTCTAAAAAAAACCCCTCAAAAATGATTAGTTAACGGGGAATCTAAAATGTATACATCTATTATTCTATCTTCAGTATCTTACACTGGTCCGTTGATAATGAGGGCCATCATGACGTTCATATCAGCGATGTATTCCTGCAAGTCTGGATAGGGCAGGTCCAGCTCTGTGGTCCTGATAACAACATAACACTTAAGCAGAAGACCCTTTGGTAACGTATAAATGTGTTAACTGAGTCTAGACAGGCCGGCTCAAGCATCCTACCATCAAGACCTAGAAGATAAAGCATGCATGCACCAAGCGATTCATTACGAGTGTTATATAAAATATTGCATCTCACTTATCCATTATGTTCCTTGTAGTGTATACATGCACGACCCCGTTCACCATCTTGCAGCCATAACCCACGTCAGGGGGCATGCTGGCAGGGTCCTGGGTCTCATAGGGGTGTGTTTCAGAAACAGGTGGGTGCACTGTGGCATCTGTGGAAAGACAGATTGGCTTTGAACAAGGTGGGAGCGAGCGCACGTGCAGCCAAACGTCCAATTTTCACCAAGTTTCATTTTCACAGCCTGTGCACTGTGACAGCCTGCTCAAGGGTGAGTAGCAGATGGGTTGTGAGATCAGTGGGTGTGCCCTGATATGTAACTTAATGTGAGAGTATTGCAAATGACACAAAACACACCATATTGAGTTAGTGGTTTGTGAGCTAGAGTTAAGCATGCATGCTTAAAAAATGTTTCCTTGTGTGCAGTATGTGAGGTCCTAGGGTAGTCTAGGTGTGTGTGTGTGTGTGTGTGTGTACATACTAGCAGTGACTGTGGTCTCTGGGATCTCCTGCGCATAGACACCTGCGTCCAGGGGTCTCTCACTCATCTCCTGGAGGTAACGGGCGGTGGTCCTGCAGAAGCTCTGCAGTGACAGACCCATGTATTTCTCTCTTATGAAGAGAGCCTTCACCACACACTTGGCAGCATCCAGCAGATCTGTGAAGGGAACCTTGAGAGAAGGACAGTGAAATTAATTTCTTTCTCGAAGGAAAGAAAAAAGTAAGAGGGCATGTTTTTGTCCAGGAAGGAGGCATTATCTTACTATGAGGAAAACAAGAACAGAAAATCTAAGTGAAGCACTTCTAATTGTATTACTAGAAGCACTTTACTTGCACTTCTACTATTTCTACTTGACTCCTGTGACTTCTCCGACTTACCCCACATTTCTCCTCCCCAGAGATGGCAACTCGCTGGTACTCTCTCTCTGGAATCAGTTCCCTCTCATGAAAGTCAGAAACTTGGTTCTGCTCTTTCATGTATCTGATGATAGATCAATACACAAATTATTTTTCTATACTGGTAGTTTAATATATAGATTAAAGAGATTGAGAGATCACTATTGCCAATAGTAGTACTTACTCAAGGTCTGTAGCACTGTCAGTTTTCATGAACTCCTGTTTAGCTCGGAGGAGGATGTCCGGTTCAAACCTGAGGACACAGTGGAGTTCACTTTGGGATCTTCAATATTACTTTAGGATCATGCTTGAGAACACAGACTGAGTTCAAACAGAGTCATGGAGGTTCATGGAGGTCCTTGCTTACTTGACATCCTGGCTGATCTGTCGCTCCAGGCGGTGCCGTCTCTCCTCCAGCTGTTCGATGGGGCTGTCCTCAGGGAATTCATAGGGGGCGCTGCGCATCTCACTCTCCGCCAGGCTGCGTGAGAATAGCTCCTTCACACACACACACATATACCATATTAGAAATGGCTATGAATTTTGCAACAACTGAGTTTTGAAAAAAAATCTGAGTTTATTCAGTTAACAGCTGAGCACAATAGTTGAGCACTGACCTCAGCGATCTCCTTGTACTTCCCATCCATGGATGTGCGCAGGTCAATGGATTGCTTCAGGGCCACAGGGATCCCAGGCAAGGAATGCTGGGAAGTGAGGAGGTGGCGGGCACCACGGAGATCAACTAGAGATTGAAGGAGGGAGGGGGACAGAAGGAAAGGCAAAAAGAGAAGAAAACTTTTAGAAAGTATTGAAGGAGTTTTTCTACAATCACAGTTCTCGTGGAAAGGAGAGGCAGGAAAATAGAGTGTGGGTTTTGAAAAAGAGCTAGGAAGGGGGGTTGTTAAAAGTAATAGTAACAGAGGTTAGGCATTGTGCAGAGACAGCAGCGAGAGTGAACGTCTTCATCTCTATGTTCTCCTGAGAGTATATTTAACTGTCTGTGTGCAAAGATATTAATCTTTCCCTTGAAACTCTGCACCTGCCACTGAAATATTTATCACTCTACTGAATATTTCATCCTCTGTGTGCTAGAATGTCTGCGGGCCCGTTGCCCACCAGTGTTTATATACCATACACACACCAAGTTCACAGAGGGTGGATGGTACCTGTGGTGTAATGAGAAAACAATGTGTTGTGTAAAAACCTTGATGAAGAGTTTGATCTGTTCCCTCAGTAAAGGAGACCAGGGGAGACCAATTAGCTGGACCAATTAGGACAGAACAGAAAGCCTCATTGAAGGTATGATAATCTGTCTGTGTGTGTAGATAGAAAGACCGTTATGAAGAGAGAAGAGGTATAATCAGTGGCCAGATCATATAACACACCACGTGCTCATCACCTTCTGCCTAACACTGCCCAATCAACACATCCTACTCAACACGCTGAGCAAGTTTCACTGCACCACAAGGGAGCAATGTCAAAACATACAATAGGGGCTGGCAACAAGCATCCTGGCATACCATAATACGACAGAGAACACATATAGTTCTACAGTATCATAGTACGTAATCTGTACATGTGCTCACGTTAGCAGCACTTGACCTTTTATGGACTGAATACTAGAGCTCCTTCACTTTACGTGTCTTCCATATATCCAAACTATCAAACCTGAGCCAATGAAACGAGGAAAGCTGCCATGAGTAGAGGAGGACGCTATTATTGTCCAACAGCTAAACAGTGTTCTTAAATCCCAGCCACAATGTCCAACAAGGTCAAGCCATTGATACCAGTCGCTCTGATAGTGATAGGAAGGGGCACGTCTGTGTAATGTACATCACTGTCATCCAGTGGTCAGCTAAAATGTCATCGGTGCTGTCAGGCAGGGGCATATCAATTTGTCCTGATATCAGTGGACAGCGGTGTGGAGGGCAGGATGTGACCAGCGGCAAAGACATCCAAGATGGGCCATACTAAGCCAAGCCTAGCAAAGCCTACCGGGCCCAAAGCTAATCCCCTAATGGATGCTATATTTGGATCGGTTGCATCTATGGTTACATAACCACTCATCCCCCACAGTTGGAAAGTACACCACTCAGGAATTAAAGTCAGGCATGTTTCACTTGGACATACGCACAGGATAACTGGTTGCAGCTATTACTGATATAATAGGAACAGTAGGGAAGCGCCATGATACAAGATGAGTATCGCCAAATGGATTCTACACTGTGTGGATGTCACCAGGTGCTCTCAACAGAGATTTCAAATCTGTACCAAAAACAAATAGTTCAATCTGCAAATTCAACAAGCACCCTCCCATTGCTCATTGTTCAATATTGTACAGTCACCGAGCCTCAAAAGGAGGTCAAAAGGTATCATCTTCCACGTGACATCCACTGCATGCATATATCAGCAGTAACACAGTGCGGAGCGGTGAGAAGTGGGAAATCATGTAAAACCCACTGGGCAGAGGGGAGTAAGAGGCCAAGGGTCTAGAAACATCCTGTGGAATCAACTGCATCCACTGGTTCTTTTTTCTAGCCTTTCTCAACAAACTTGTTATGAAGCACATGACAGTTCCCACACTGATCCAACGTCCTAGAGGAGTTTACTCTGAACCACTGCATTGTGTAATGGAGCTACTGTAAAATAGATGTAGGCTGGATTGTTGCAGCTCATCTCAGAGACAGTCAAGAGTCTTGCCTTTTGCTTCAACAAGGATGAACACAGAAAAGAGGAGAGATAGACATACAGCTGTTTCTACATACTGTTTCTACCATAAGACAGGCCAAGCATCATCAGCTACTGTGCACCTGCTTCTGTTGACTGTGGAATTAGTGGTAAGCCCCGGAGAAATGCCAATGACATTGTCTCACAGTGAAATACATTTGTACTCACAGCTCATATGGATCAATGCTGCTGAGAAAAGGAATACTGGGGAATGGAGGCTATAAACAATCACCACAAGCTGCATTGTAGATGCACTTGGTGTCATTGTCAGAATAACAACTAATAGGTCTATACATCATAAACGTTCCTGACATACAGCACAGCATAATCACATTTACAACCTGGCTGCTGACTACGGTGTAGACATTGAATACAGCTGGGACTCTCTTGTCCAGAAGACACACGTAGGCATAGCAAGGACAACGCGGCAGGATCTTAAAAACCTACTCCATGTGCTCCACCAAGGGACGCTTACACCTCCAGCATCTCACACTGGCTCTGCCTCAAACAGATGACATCATTCAACATGTGTAATCAAAGTCTTTCTGTGCCCAGAGATGGTGTAGCGGTTGGAGCCATCAGTCTTTGGAGCCACGTGCACCTCTGCAGACCGATGTTGGTATCCTGCTTCCTGTGTTTTCCTCTCAGCCTTCTTACTGCCTCCATAAAGACAAAAATATATTTAAAAACATGAAGGTAGAATGCCCACTATCCTTGAAAACAACCCTCTTTCTCTCTCCCACTCAGCTCCTGTAGCCGCTGGTGTTGTCAACACATGATATATTGATCTACTCTGTCTTTGTGCACAGTTGCACCTTTACACCATCCCCAAAAAGAAGAGAAAGCTAGTTTGTGGAGCAATCAATCAACACACATTCTCCTCACCACAATAAAGACAGCATTGCTCAGGGCAATTACACAAAGCCGTGATGGACAGG
>OOFE01050691.1:129571-154906 GCA_900323365.1 Monocentris japonica | reverse complement strand
AGAAGAAGAGAGAAGATGTAGAGGACAGAAAGAGGAGGAGAGGGGAGGACAGGAGAGGAGATGCAGCACATATGCTGGGAGCTTGAGGGGTTTGATTGCAGTGGTGTGTGTGTGTGTGTGTGTGTGTGTGTGTGTGTGTGTGTGTGTGTGGTACGTGACTGTGAGGAGAGATTTCCAGACTGGTTGGTCCAGCGTGGGGCTGTGGAGCATCCCACTGTTCTCTGCAGTGAGACAGGCTCCACCCCCGAAAGACTCCCATGCTTAAACTGCAGTGTTGATGGAGTCCGGGGGCCTGACGGTGAAGCTTGGCTTCCCCCTGCTATACACACACACACACACACACACACACACAGTACAGAAGGCACGCACCACCACACAGCTCTAGCCATATAGTTGCCGTGACAACCACAAACCCATGAGTAAGAAAACCAAAGGGGAGAAATGTAGTGGTCATAGTAGAACTGACATTATAGTAACAAAAACATCAAGAACATGCTGTGTCATTCTTAAGGGACCCACAGATGACCGAAACATCTCTGAGTTCAAAATCTACAAACGTGAGAAAGACGCCTGTGAGAAGAGTGGCAGTGTGATGAGAGAGTAGTGACAGAGCAGCCGGTGGAGAGAAGCAAGGTATTCTTAGAAAACAAGTCACTGGGTTGCAAAATCTCTGAGGGCAAGGAGAAAAAAGGAAGGAAGGAGAGTGGCCGGCTAGACTTCAAGACATCTTCCTTGCAGCACAAGGGACACAAGGGCTTATAATGAAATCAAGGAACAGAGCCGAAGAGTGTAGTGACCAAACATCACACTAAACGTAATACACTGTCAAAACAAACCTTAAGGTATAGCAGAGGAAAAAGTAGGCGGACTCCTATAGGCTATGATCTCCGAATCGTTTCGGATACCATCTTGACTTTTTCAGTATCATTTCTATCTGGCTGTGGTTCAGAGAATGACAGCAAAGCAAAGGCAAAAAGGAAATTATCATGAGCACTCATGGGAAGTAAGTAAAAATCCTCTTTACATGTCAATTCAGGACATGTGGGAATCAATTTTGGGCGATCATTCCAGAGAGCCGGTCCAGAAATGCAGTTGGCAGCACATATGGAAACCCTCCAAAAGCTTCCTCCCCTCGCTACTGCCTCTCTGGGTTTTACATAACAATGGCTTTTCTGAACACGGCCCGGAAGCTCGCTGAACAACACGACAGTATGAACGAACTGCGCCCGCTCGGTCCTGAGCAGGGGCTCAGCCAAACATTTACATGGAGCTGTAGTTGTAGAGCTGTGACCTGGTGGCTAAAAGCAATAGAGACCAATATTAGTGCATTCTCCAGGAGAACGTGTTGAGTTGTTTTTTTTTTATCATACTTATATACTTTTATTATATGATACTACAAGACTGGTATTGGATGAAAGCGTGACTGAACGGAAGCGTCAACTGATTTAGCAGGGGTGTGGACAGAAGGGAGCTAGCACCCTCTTGTGGCAACTACGGGAAAGTGGTGAAATTGGCTGCACCATAATCCTCTACCGCTGTCTATACATTTTAAAGAGATTATCTCCCGTGTAACATCATTCAAAAGGTAGGGTAAAACTCACAGATTAAAACAAATACATCTTTATGACACCAAAAAATAAGCTGGATAAAATGTGATGAATCTAGAACAGGCTCATATCAAATAGCTTTACAAAGTTATTAAAGTAAAACCATTGGGTATTTTCTACCTCAGATGATATATGTAAAATATAATTAATAATACTATTAGCACTATCATGACATTGTGTCTTCCAAAGGAAACAACTATATGCTACAACCCAAGGCATATTCTACAAAATAAGCATTTTCCAAATGGACAAAATAGGAATTACAAACGAAAAGCATTTTACAGAAAATTGGAAAAAAATCATTTTGACAGTTCAGATACAAGCATTTATTATAAAAGCTTCACTCTAACAATTCCCATTACCACAAGTAGAAGCAATGAAATGAAAAGCCTCTGAAACAGCAAAAAACACTCCATTGAAACCAATAGCAATGAAATTATTTTATGGCAGGATGTCCCAATCCACCTAATCAATAGAAGGGGAATTCTGGGATACATTAGGCCTTTAAATAAAGAATTACTTTACAAAAACATTATTGAACAATTAAATTAAGGTGCATCCTTCCTGCTCTTTAGTTCACCCAAGTGTTATGCATTTTCTTGGTGGAGGGCCTCTGACAGCTAATAACCTGCTAAGCAGTGCAGACAACAAGCTGGAGTTTGTCCTTGGAGCAGGAGTACACAGACTGTATCAGACTGTAATGGAGGAGTGAATGGTAGTGAGATGTGGAGACTAATTACACAATGATCAAATTAGGAAGGTTGATGAACTCCTGTGAGATCTCTTCTTCTTGCTTCTTTTCTCTTGCTGTCTCTAAAGTTGGTCTTAATGTGGTTAATCTTCAGCTGTCGTAAAACATACTTTGACCTTAGACATGCTGCTACCTCCCATGTGTGCTACATATAGTTAACCCACAACAAGATCCTTTTGATCGATGCAGCCGGTGACAAAAGTATTGGGACAGGATTTGGATTTGGTTCTTTTTGCTGTACATTAGAACATTAGACAAAGATGCACACTATCAACTATTGATTGTGATTATATACTGGCTATACGGTGCCCTTGGTAAAGATTAGCCAAAACAATGTATGTAAGTTCTCAACTGAAATAGGAAAACAACTAGAAGAAATCTTACCATGAAATCTACCATATTGCTGGTAGTATTAAAGGTATTGTCTCCAGCTGATAGATTCCCTCCACCCTAATACTTATAGTTAACCATGTTATCTACATTTTACCAGGCAGAATGATTATTTCATTTTCTCATCCCCATTCTTATTATCCTTTAAATCCTGAGAGGTATTGAGACAAATTCAGCCAATGTAAACATAAATAGTTTAAGTATTTGGTCAAATACCTGCTGACTGTATCAAGCATTATGACATCACACTGAGAAATAAGACTCAAGAAAGGGCTCATTCATCAAACCTTTATCTTGTTTTGTGTCATGAAAAGTTTACGACGTATCGATGTGCAGGCTTGGGGGACTCCATGAATATACAGTAAAAATGATCATTAAAATGATTAATTACATGACAGAAGTGCAATTAGTTGTGTAAGAGGATTGACCACAAGCATCACAACATCTTGTGTGTAAATACTCTGGTATCACCATGGTTTCCCATGCGTCATCAGTGGGAGTATACGTATTTATGGTGCCTGTAGACTAAACCACACAAGCTCATCAGTGGGTGTGAACCACTGACCTGCTGCAGTAATGGAGCTGGCAAGGGATTTAGAGTGTCTCTCCAGATCACGTTACACTCTCAGCCAATAGAAGAGGATTCATCAGTCACTATCAAACGCAATTTACCTTTATGTTAGTGTGCTCTAGTAGTTTAATGACACAAAGTGTGATAGAGGTTACTCCTCTACCACTGCGGGTGTTCTCTCTACCCCATAATTTATACTCTATTATGTAAGTATGATTTTTATGGAGGTCTTTAATTACCTAGCTGCCTACCCACCTATTTGGATAGTTTGTTTGTTTGTTTGTTTGTTTGGGGTCTGTTGTCTTTGTCTCCAAAGGTCCTTCAAATATAAGCTCCAAATTTGGTGGGAAGAAATAGCCTGTGCATGTGTAACTATGACCATAATACAAGGTGTTCAATTTTGTTGTATGGTATCATCAACGAGCAAAAAAGCACGTTCCTATGTGTCGCTGCTGCAGATCAAGCATGTATGAGCCACCAGAGTTAGAAACTTGGTCATGGGCATGAAAAAAAGGCTCTTCCATCTCTTCCCTACCAAGATGCGGTATATTGCTAAACAATATCCCTATACATGTCAGGTTCTCCTATGCTTCCCTGCTCACCCACAGCCCACAAGAGACCACCATGATGTGTTAAGCTCCTGCCTCTCTGGGTAATCTCGTCAACAGATCAGAGATGCTGGGGATGAGCACAAGGAAGGGCTACGCCAACCGGAGCCTAATGGGATTGGCCGCCATCACTAGAAGGGCTGCCATGATTAGCCTGCTTGGAAGAGTTTGGGGATTTAGATCTCAAGCAACCTGCTCCAGGCAATTAGTGCTACATGCTTAGGCAGAGTGACGTGAGCGTGATGCTCGGGATCTCAGGGTAGAGTTGGGTTCTGACATGGAGCTGAGAAGTGAGGTTTAGTATGAAATGGAAAGTGCTATATGGCTTTTTACTCACCTATTGCAGATACAGTATGTCCTCCATGTGCAAAGTCAGTGATTTGAGTTTTTAAATAAAGTGTACAAAGACTGTTTCCATTTACACTCTATCTAACGCTTGTAAGGTTGAACTTGTTCTATTGAGAATATTATTTTAAGTATTTAAACACAGGAAACACAGCAAAAGCTGGTCAAGCTATATGAACATGACCAGCAGAACCAGTTTAAGGCTTTTCGCATCCTATGAGAAATTTCCTAAAATTGATGTTACCGTACTTACTATGTTTCACATGTCACAATGCTCACACTTTGTCAAAGGTCCTTGTATGTCAATCCTTTACCGTTTGAGCCTATTTGACCTTAATGTCATTCAACTGGATCACTGTCTGGCAGGCTGAAGGACAGACCCAAGCTCTGTTACACCTGCTTCCCCTACAATAAACACACGCAGAATAGATAGGAAAAAAGATCAATATGTGGAAAGTTTCCAAAAAGCTTCTAAAAGGTCAAATGATCTGTTTTCAGCTGTACAGTCCCAGTGTGTCTGTATGATCACTGTGTTTTTAAAGTTATTTTTGGAGAAAGAAGAAAGCTTGATGTGATGTAGTTAGTACTTTAATTTGGAGGCTGACTGAACTTTCTACTGGGTGTGGCTCCAGAAATGAAGCCTAACAGACAACACCCTCCTCACCCCTCCCATTCCCACTCCACCTACCCAGGCATTTGGGAGGTTATGCAATTTAAATGGATTACAATAAGAAAAAAAACAATTGGTTTGTTTCAATGCAAATGGTGGCCATTGAAGCAACAAGGACTACAAGTGAATGGCAGCCAAATATGGACAAACTAACACACCCACAATTGCTTGATCAAAAGGGTTTCTCCACTGGCCTCTGCAATATTGCCTCTATGTTATTGGCTTGAATGGAGTAACTTCAGTCTCTCCCCTCCAGTCTCTCAGGTCCTCTTTCTTCACTTTCACCCCTAAACACAATCATGCCTTACAGAAGATGGAAAATCCAATTTTCTGGCTGCAGTGAGTCAAGAAACTTTCAATGAACTTAAAGCCTCACTTCTAGCTATTTCAGATGTACAGATGTACCCATTGGCTGTATTAACAAAAATATAAGGCTGTGTTGCCCTAACATTTGCAAAAAACCCTTTGATCCAGAAAACTTTAGTATGATAAAAATCCCACTGAACAAACACAGTCAAAAAAATCAAAAGTAAAGGCAATGAGAAAAAAAAGGAACAAAACAAGCACAGCAACAGTCGGTGATAGTAAACCATATTGGACGCAAAACAAACAAATGAACAATAGTTCTATAGCATTGTGAGCACAACACCCAGTGCTTGTGCCCGGTTGTTAGTAGGGAAGTAGTAAGATGTTAGGCATGCAGGCTTTAGATAGCAAGGGTAAAGTTGGGTTGAGTCTGAGGTGGTCATATAGAGGAGGGTGGTTCCAAGTCCGGTGAAGGACTTGCCCACTCTCACACACTCAACCCTGCAACCTGTAACATCTAGACTAGGTGGGCTAGTGAATGGTGCTGCGACTGCCGCCAGTAGATTTCTGATGGCATAGCCTGATATCCTTTATGGCGAGCAATCGGAAGGGTAGGACATCATTCTTTAGGTGTGAATTGAGACCTCTGTCAATGTTCTCCCTGGAGTGTGGCACAATGTTACATCACATCCTGTGTATTGTTAAGTGTACTATATGCACACAAATTGTATGTTCAGTTTTATCCAAATACACAAATAAAGACTACTAAACCACAACTAAGTAGAACTACCATCCAACATGGAAGGATCCTGTCTCAGCAAAAATGATTTTGAACATTCAATAAGCAAACACATTTTTTCTTAAGGCCACAGTTTGAGTTGTGTACAATTAGCTGTTTGCTTACACCACTACAATGTAATCTATATCAAAATAGTACGCTGTCCAAAAGGTAAACCAAAACCATAATTGAAAGCCAACTGAAAAATGATCCTCCAAATACAGCACACGCAATCAGTGTTCCCCTTTGGGACATTAAAGTTACTAAACTAAACTACGCCTTGGAAACAGAGTGCAGGCTTGGACACACTTTGTTCGTCAAAAAATGTCAAAAGACGTTTTCTGATTGAATTAGTAACTAAAATATTTCATTATGTTGTGCTAGGTGACGTGTGACTTGAGAACATAATAGTCCTGAACACAAGGCCCACTGACCTCCATCCATAACCCCAGAAGACTGATCTGTTCACAGATCAGCTGCTAGACAACACTTAAAAACTGTCACAGTAGGAATGTTGACATATTTGATTTTATTTTTTTTATTCTGAGTAGGTTCAACCCTATTCAGAGCGATACAGATGAAATAACTTGGCGAACGCATTTAGGTTGTGTCAGTGTTCAGACCCCACTAAACACCGTGGTACTGTGGCAGGTGCTTTTTTTAGCAGGCACCACACCACCTGGGACTTAAACTTCTTAACCATAAGAAGTTTACAGGACCTTAATGCCTCGCTCTCTGGTACGTCCACGTGAATCCCTCTTAGAAGTGAAGAATATACTGTGGGGTCCAGTGGGACTAGGGTGTTGGTTGGAAATGTAAGTTTTCTTTCCAATGCATCTGCACCATAGTTGTGGATGAACAAATACACACACAAACACCCACACACTCACACACACAAACCCAAATCAATCAATACCAGACACTGGAAAAAAGCATCTTGATATTACGGACACTCTGAGGACTTGAAAATCTATCACTGTGCCTGACTGCAAAAAAGTCAGACTAGGAGTAATTGAGTTTTTGCATCCTTCACTATTGTCCTTATTTGGCTAATTGGCTTGACTAGCCAATCAGGAAGAGGCACTTCCTAAGACAGGGGTTTAAAAAGAAGGAATTAAAGAGTGGATAGAGCTGCTCAATTCATTTGACCCTTGAGACTATCTAATCATCTAGTCGGAAAGAAGCCAGGAAGGCTCAAGCACCTCCCTCCCAATCCCCTTCCACTTGGAAATCTCCTTTCAGCACAATTAGTGCTGTGCCTAGTTTCTCTGTAGCTGCTCACCGACAACTGTCAAAATTTCTATTATTGAGGATCTTGATTTGGAGGAGGAAGAAAGAATGGGTGCAGGAGCAAGCGCCGAAGATAAAAAGTCAAAGGAGTTGGAAAAGCAACTCCAGGAGGATGCTGATAAAGATTCTAAAACAGTCAAGCTATTACTGCTTGGTAAGTGGAATACAGTCTTGTGGCTCCAAGTGGCATAGGGACCCTTAGTTCCAGACTGCTGTGATGCCAAGTTTCACAGATTTTAATTTCAGGAGATTCTTTGTTTTACAGACTTTGTAACTTTCCAATCTGACTGTACGTGTAATTTGTTACGGAAGTAGCAGTCTGCAGAGTAGAGTAGTCCTCTAGTAGCCTAACAGTCAGGTGTCACTCAAGGATGAACGCACAGGTAAAAAACATGACTCAAAGTTGTGTGCTTTCAGTTTTGTCAACTCCTTTTTTAGTCAACTTTCACTGAGCCTTGAGAGCGAAACCATTCATTGCATGGTTCAAAAAGAGAGTTTGATTGATGTCAAAGACTATTGTCACAATGGAAAACATGTATAACTGCAGCGTGTGTCCCTCAAGACCTTTATTTGCTGAGTATTCCTGGGAGAGTCTTGGACATGAGCCATCTCAGGAGGTGCAAAGCTGCATTGACACATCTGTTCACTACTTAGTTGGATGTGAAATATACTCAGGGGAATTATAGGACTTGCAGATTATTTGTTTCCTCCATTAATTTATTAGAAGATAAAAGATGTGAGGACAGTTTACGCTTATGCATCAAAATTGAAAGGGTAATTAGAGGAGAGAAAGGCTTATAGCTACTACAAGATGTCTAATCCAAAGAGAATAGTCCTCTACCTTCTTTTACCTGAAGGAATACACAAAAAAACAACAAACACTGGCGATAGATTTCCATGTGAAATAGTTGAGCACACAGTTGCACAGGTAGAGGTTTGAGGTAGATGGTGGTTTTGCCACTGTGAAGATTTATTTTTAAAGATAGCAACCATGAAAAAGGAGAAGATAGTCCACTTAATGTTGAGCTTCAACTTGCTGAAAAGGATTCAAACAGAAAAACATTGTCCTCAATCAGCTTTATATTTATATTTATATTTTAGATTGTGGTGTCAACTACATTGCTTATTCAATTTAACATTGACAGCCTCTCAAAATGAAGAATGACTTTTCAACTCTAAGGACATTGGTGCTTAAAAGATCATAGCCTTTGGTCTAAATGAATCACGGCACAGCAGTGATATGTCAATCCGATTAGCTAACTGGTTTAGTCAAGATCCACTTGGTGATCCGTTTGTTGGTCCCTCAACTCATGCATAACATCATGTATAAAGCGTGATTCATCATCATAACATCAAAACTGTCATAACAGCATCATTCATCATAACACCAGTGGGCACGTTCATGAAATTCTACGAGTTGATGGAGTTGAAGGAGGTTGTGCGAAGGATAGCTCCTTGCTTTTATCTCATTGCAACTGTACTGCTCTGCATGGCTAAACTTGTTATCATATTTATCATGAACAAGTGAATTATGTGGTGTAACAAACACACAAAAAAGTTGCTTATCGTAATAAATTATCAAATAAAATCAGACTGTGAAAAATTCAATACTCTTATTGTATCATAGTGGAAATAACAGCTGTGCAGGATAAGATAGCTTTATATACAAGCCTAAAGTGACCTTAACATATGTGCTGTTCGTATGGCACTGGTGATGCGTGTTAGTAACCAAGTATTAACTGAATAAGTGCATTTACCAGTTTTCATAAAAACTGAATCCGAGTTCAACTAGTTCAACTAAAAACAGAGTTTGATGAATTTACATGGCCATAGCACGGCATTATTCTTTCAAAATCTAATGTGTAAGAAACAGATTTAACAATTACATCACACAATTACATTAGATGTGTGGAGGTGTTGCCACAACCAGTAATAGCATCAGAGGTAAGTCAGCTAGATCAGAAAAGCTAGAAAGAGTGCCACCTTGTGGGCTTTGATAGACAGTCAAAAAGGGTTTGCACCAGCACAGTGGTTCTCAACCATGTGCCACCCAAGAGAGGCCACTGGTTAGTTCCCCCCATTCTGGTTGAAGGTGAGCTAACCTGTGAAATCAGCTGGAATGAAAACCTGCACACTGTTGGGCCTTGATGACACATGGTTAAAAACCAATGCACTACAGCCAGCTGTGAGATGAAGAAGTCTAAAATATTTTACAGCTCGTCTGTACCAAACCCTCATATTTCTTGTGTATTTGCGTAAAAAGTGCTTCTTTCCCCTATCCAAAATGTTCTATCAAGATGGATATATCAAAGAAGACCAAGACGTCCCCAAAGAAGGGACATTTTACCAATATATTAATATTACTCTGTAAAAGTGGACATTTTCCTAAAACCTCCAAATATCCTTTTCACTTGTTTTATCTGTTTTGAGCAATTAGCTCTCAAGAACAAGAAAAATCAAATTGCGTTTCCTGAGATGGTTCAAATCATTTTTATGGACAGCTACTTTCTCATACCCATACTAAACATTATAATTATGAAAGAAAAAAGTGTAGATGTCTAATATGTGGACATAACTATCCATGAATTTATAAGCAATACCATTCAATAGTGTCATAGGGTTGCATTTTCCTTGATCTTGAGAGATCACCTACGAAAACACCTACTTTTTCAGAATAACATCCTTAAGGTCAACTTTTTTCCCTTGAGTTTTCCCTTGAAACTCAATGTCACTATTAAGCCTAAAAGCACATTCAAATAATGAGTACAAGATGAAAGAATGGCTCTCAGAGAGAAAATAGAAGCAATCTAAAAATTATCACAGCTGATCCAATACTATACTATCCGATGACAGAGGGCTGTCATTGGCTGGGATCATAGGAGTGACGTACCGAAGGCTCAAGCAATTAGTCTGTAGATAGAGTTCAGTGTGCCTCCGGGGTCTACATCCATCTTTGGTTGCTCTATGTCATGATGAATTCCCTCTGGCCTGAGTTAGCCCACAGCTAGGATGTCCCCAAGTGAGCAGTGATCTCCTTACAGGCTTTCCTCTAGCCAGCGATACAGGCACTTAAAGTCCAGTACATCCAATTATACTAGTTCCACTATGATCATGTTAGAAAGCCATGTTCATGCTAGACCATCATATACATTCTTGCTCAAGGGGAAGATTTTATTTGAATTGATTGCATTATTAGAGTACATTCTGTGTTTACAGCTTACAGCATGTGTCTATTCAATGGCATGTCGGAGGGAAACACAGCAGAGATGTTGGTGTTAACGCTTGTCTTCTCTTGCAGGTGCTGGTGAGTCAGGGAAAAGCACCATTGTCAAACAAATGAAGTAAGTAAAACTAGAAGGGTATAATCGACAAGCTGATAAGTGATAAAATAACAAGTGTGTTGTGTCGTGTGCATCATGTCAACAGTGAGGAATCACAAAGCAATTGAAAATCCCTCTAAGCTCACTAGTAGGGAATACAGACAGCAGTCCAACATTCCCGCACATCTCTGTCCGTTTCACTTGCACTGAAGCCAATTACAAAGGTCAACAGGGCAAACATCCGCTTGCACTGATTTGTCAGCACTTGCCTTTGTGCAGTTTGCTCTCCTAGCCAACATTCTGGCAATGACAGCTGAATGAAAATAGAAACACACCACAGGGTGGCACTGTGAGTGGATAACTATGTAGTTCCAGCAGATAATCATGTAGTTTGTACAGGTTTGAAGTGAAGACGTCTGACCTTAGCTTACACTCTACTTGATCCCTGCACATGTATGTATTAATTGTAACAGAACATGAGAATTTTGTTGGATTAAGAATTAATGCAGCTCAGACTAATTGTAGGAAAGTTTGACAAAGCTTTGCACTCAACTGACACTTGCCCCTACTCTCTTCCCTTTGTAAAGGATTCTCCATCAAGGTGGTTATACAAGAGAGGAACAAATGGAGTTTAGAACAATCATCTTTGGCAACATCTTGCAGTCCGCTCTGGCTATCATCAGAGGCATGGAGATGCTGGGCATTGACTTTGGCTCACCAGCTGCACAGGTCTCATATTACACCAAAAGCATGCATACTTGTATACTACAAATGCTAAACTTTTGGAAAAACTTTTATTGACATAAAATTGTATTAAGCAGCTTGAGTGTGCTGATTTTCTTTTGTTCTGTGTGTAAACAACTACAGGAGGATGCACAGAAGCTGCAGAACCTGTCAGACTCCATTGAGGAAGGCACAATGCCCCCTGAGCTGGCTGAGGTCATCAAGAAGCTGTGGAAAGACTCTGGTGTGCAGGCCTCCTATGATAGAGCTGCTGAGTACCAACTCAACGACTCTGCTGGCTAGTGAGTAAAACAGCCTCCTCGTCACATACCCTACTACCCCTACCTCTACTACTGCAATTGATAGTGGAGTCACAAATTAGTATGAGGACTTAAGAGCTAGCTTAAGTGAAGGAACGGCTCTATCAAGCTGTATAGATGAAGACTGGATTTCATATCTGGCGCTGTGCTTTCTACTTTGACATCCACAGCTACCTCGGTGAAATGGACAGAATCTGCAAGCCAGACTACCTCCCCACTGAGCAGGATGTGCTGCGATCTCGAGTCAAGACAACTGGTATCATTGAGGAACAGTTCTCCTGCAAAGAGTTGCACTTCAGGTTAGTCACCAGCGAACTTACCACAAAATCGACACCAAATAACACTGACTAGGCCCACATGGCACAAACTGACTGAACTTTACTGCATCTTGATGCGCAGTAGCCACTGACTGACTTTTCTGACTCTCTGATGCACAGGATGTTTGATGTGGGTGGCCAGAGGTCAGAGAGAAAGAAGTGGATCCATTGTTTCGAGGGTGTGACTTGCATCATCTTTTGCGGAGCCCTCAGTGCATATGACATGGTGCTTGTAGAGGATGATGAAGTGGTGAGTTGAGATACCAACCTGAGCACCCCATTACCCAATCATAAAGCATATGAACATGGACAGGTCAGTCAGTCACCTACCGTGTTCCTCTCTTACCATTTCAGAACCGCATGCATGAGTCCTTGCATCTATTCAACAGTATTTGCAACCACAGATTCTTTGCAACAACCTCCATCGTACTTTTCCTCAACAAGAAGGATCTCTTTGTAGACAAGATCAAGAAAGTCCATCTGAGTATCTGCTTCCCGGACTATGATGGTAAGACCAACTGACACTGCCGCCTAAGAGCATTTGAGATCCACCAAGCTCGAGCGCCTGTAAGGGCAAATTCTGGAGTGCTTTAATGGTTCATGAATTATGCCTGCTGCACACTATGTACGTGATGACAGCCACGGTTCTGCAGATGCTGCCTAATTTTGGTGGTGGGGGTGACAATTTCAGACTAGATGAACAGTCAGGGCAGGCTCGGATCATGAGGCCACGTAGTGAGAGAGAGTCACCGTCAGCTGACAGTGAGTCATGTTTGGGTTTCGGTTAATATGAGACCAATTCTGTCACAGGAAAATGTGTGAAAAACAAATTTGTTGCAAAGACTACAGATGGAGATAACTCGTAACTAACTAGTAGCAAAATATGTAAGCATAAAGCCCAGTGACTCCTTATGGACCCCTTTCTAGCTATAGTTTCATAATGGATGCAGAGGGTCAGACTGGCCTCCATGTGATCTGTCTCCTCTGCTTTGAACAAACTGTTCTGACAAGATGACAGGAGAACAGAGTAATTTAATCAAGTAAGGAAGCTTAAGACTCAGCCTCAGACAATGGGAGCCTCACAGCATTTTCCCTAAATTAAATGTTATTATGTAAGTAATGATGCACAATTTACATCATGTCAGTTGATTGGCATCCAGTGATGTTCATGCAGATGCCTCAATGTCAGAAAGAAAGTAAGTAAAACTTTTGAACCCTGATAATAAAACCAATAAAACTCTCTTTTTCATAATTTCTCGTAGGCCCTAACACATATGATGATGCCAGCAACTACATCAAGACGCAGTTCATGGACCTGAACATGAAGAAGGGTGTGAAAGAAATCTACTCCCACATGACCTGCGCCACAGACACACAGAACGTCCAGATTGTGTTCAACGCTGTGACAGACATCATCATCAAAGAAAACCTTAAAGATTGCGGTCTTTTCTAAGCAGCTCCAATGAGGAAAAAAAGGTGCGAGGTGACCACATCACTCCCAGAGAGACTTTGTTGATACAGTGTAATAAGGTCCAGATGTGGCCAGACATTGGGAGGCCGACCTCCCGACAATTCAATTTAAAACTCATACAGCGTATCATATCTGGCCACCCCATGTTGCCAAGCAACAATTTCTGGCCATAATATCAGCTAATACAAACCCATAGCACATAGACAATTTAGAACCTTTGGGACTTCTGAGGTTGAGAAGCATCAAGCACTCCCTGTAATGCTATCGTATGAAATGTCTCAATCAATGCCCCCCAAAGCTACAGAAAGCTACAGTTAACTTTTCTCTTTTAAAGCCTGAAATGTATTGAGCCTTAGAGTCTGTAGGCAATGTATGCCTGAATCCATGTAGCGCAACATTAATATATAGAGTGCAAAGGATTTTATGTATTAAGAGTGAAAGCTTGAAGTGCTCAACTTGTTTCATGACTCAACTACATAGCAAAGGTTTATGAAGTAGAAACATGTTTGAGATTGAATTCTTATTTTGTTCTACTTTGCAGAACCCCCTGTCCTACCTTAACCCCTGACCTCACATAATGGCATTAACTGAGAAGTGTACTGATGGAGCACAGAGGATCCTCAGTTTGTCCAATTGTTGTGTTAATGCCATCACTTCCATGCCAAGTCCCGGTCCTCACCTGCTCCTAGCACATCACCACCACGGCAGAACATCCCTGCAACACGGTGCACGTCCAGCTGAGTTGAAACAACCATCTATCTCTATCGATCACCATCCTTGTGAGTGCACAGCTTTCTACAAGACACAGCTGTGAAGATCGTTCAGTACAGAGCTTGACTGCATCTAAAGTATGGTATTTGTCTCACCCCAGAAGCTGTTGGTATGAAGGTATGAAAATGATATCAGTCGATCCTCACTGCTTCCTAAGATTTAACTTTTGACTACTGGATTGTTGGTCACTATTGCTAAATGAAGCCCTGTTGAATAAATAACCATGGAAAACTATAAATATATTGAATAGTAACAATGCAAACTTGTTTTGTTTTTAAGTACAGTAGTCTCTGTCGTCTTGATATTTTAACTGTAAAAAAATTGCTGATCAGATATCCCAGAAATTCCCAGTGCAGAATACTCACAATATATCCAGATTACAAACTAAATTGTTCATGTATCTAATCTATATAGTGTTAATTTATTTCAAGTCACATACATTTTACTATGATGAATAAATTTAAGAGGATCAAGCATGGTAGAGAAACTTTGTACATAAGAGTAGATAAAACGCTATATTTTGAAAGACAAATACTTCCTAAATCTGTATGGAATATATGAGAGAGAGGGAAACACTAGAGGGATGATGCTTTATTATGAAAAGGGATTGTAAATCTACTGTTTGTCCTTTCTTATGAAATGTAGAGGCATGAAATAAAGATGCATTAACTTCACTTGCGTCTCTGACACAATCACTATATACTATATTTCCTCCAATGCTCTATTAGGATGAGACGAGGCTTTTATTTTTTAGTAGTCACAGACCAAGAGGCTCACAATAATGCTTAACCATTCTGGTATTGGTTAAGCATTATTCAACAGAACAAAAGAAGGAAGAAGACACCTTCGTGCCATCATTTAATGGTGTTAAGATGAACAATACAACTGCAGAAATTCAAAGTGAACTAGACATGTAACTCCTGCCTACCCTTCAGGAAAGTTGGCACCCATAACTTCTCTGTGGAGGAAGTGGCTGATCTAACCAAAACCATACTTGATTATATTGACAACAGACTTCTTACAAATTGACAGTATTATGCCATGGCTGGGGCCACAGAGCAACAATAGACTGTAATAGACTGTAACAAACTACTATCGGATTTATCATGTTTACTACTTTACTTGTCTTGTTTGGTGTTTTTATTTCTTCATCGACACCCAGAGGATTAGGAAATTACCTAGAATGAAATGAGCGTCTGAGTTGACTTTCATGCAGTTAATATTATCAATCACTTCCAAAGTCCTATGGATTGATCACAGAACAATCACATTTCTTTAACAATACCTTACGAATTGTGCTGCAGTGAAGTGTCTTCAGTATAAAAATATTGTTCAATACAAAGTGGTCCAGTTAAAATAAAAATAACTAGGTACACAGCTATGTTGTACTGTTAAAATCTCTCGTGTTCAAACAAGGAAACTATTGAATTCATGAGACTCTGTCTTACTAATCTCAGACCCAACTGGTTAGAGTATATACATCAAAATGGTTCACACAAAATCCTTTCCCATACTTGAGTTATGGCATTCACACATCCAACAGATCGAAATTCTATGTAAGTGCAACCCAAAATTCAAATAAAATATAGCAAATGCAAAAACAGCAAATACTCAATAAAAGGAATGCGATACAGACTTCCAGCTTAGAGAAGATGCAACATAAAAACCTAGACAGGTGAACAAAATCTACATGAACTTTGAGATGCAGTAATGGATTTCATAAACAAGCAATTTGTTTTGGTCCTGGTGCATAGTACTGTGACAATCTAAAGATGTGACAACTGGATTTAAAAACCACAGCGGGATCGCCAGCACCCTGACTGGTACAAAGGCCATAAATACAACAGGACTCCGGATGAACTCACAGTGATCGTTTCACAAGCCTTTTTCACTCCCGCCTAGTATGCTCTCTGCATTGACTATGGTAAAATATATTAAGAAAAAAAGTGATCATAGTAACAAGTCCCCAAATTGTATAATTTACGTCCTGCATGCAGCATGGCCACCATCTCAGTCCTTAGCCACACCTACTTTCCAATCCGCCTACTGCAGACAAGACATACCGGCCCAGGAGTCCCGATTCTCCTCCTGACGCCTGCAGGAAAACAGAGAACCATCATTAACACCTACGGATACGGTAAACACGCATTCAAACACAATCGGTTTTAGTGTAACTTTTAATGAAAGGATTCAGGATCAATAAATAAGCTTCTTGTGACTAAAAACCTCAGGGAAGAGACATGACTCATGTTCCCCGGGGCAATGCGACAATCTGACATGGCCAACTCTTGGCTCTGATGACATTATCATGCAGGCACGTCTCACCAATGATCTCAATTAGGTGAAATAACTGCAGTGCAGTCACGTTGAAAATCCGTGTGCTAACCTGCAGGGCCTGGAGCCTCAATACAGCCCGCACTCCTTCAGGTTGATTTTAATGATGACATCGGTGACAGCGTCAAAGACAAACTGCACATTCTTGGTGTCTGTGGCACAGGTGAAGTGGGTGTAGATCTCCTTGGTGTCCTTTCGTCTGTTTAAGTCCTCAAATTGGCACTGGATGTAAGCTGCTGCCTCTTCATATGTGCTAGCACCTGGAGCAAAAAAAAACCCCCAAAAAAACAGAAAGAGAAACCATAGTTGAGAGGAATTATGGATAGTGGATATGAAGATGAACAATGAACAATAGAACAATATCATATGAGCATCTCTGGAAGGAAAGGGTCATCTAAAAGTTATTTAAAGTCGTGCTTATATTGATAGTGCTTATAAAGACGTTCAGTGAGGATAGCCATCAGGTTAAATAAGCTGAACCATGTCACAATCCCTTCAGATCCCAAAATAGACGTAACTGTCAAAATCCATCCCAGAACGTTAGAAAGGCCTGGGTTATCAAAACCGACACGCAACAAAAAAAGGGTTCAATTATTCAGAGGCAAAACGGTTGTCCACAAACTGTAACTATTAAAATGGAAATATTGGTGTATTAGACTGCACCTCGTTTGCTGTATAGAGAATGTGTCCAGCTATAAACAACATCATAACTATTCAGAACATTGTTATGAAGAAATTCAACATGATAAAATAGCTCAGCAGCAGAATCACACATTTCACTAGTTGAAGTATCTAAGTATGCCCATAATAAAGACATTTGGTATACAAAGCACATTTTTTCATAGACTGCAAATACAAAACAGTCTCTTGCTGTGAAGACAAAAAATAGTATGAGGACCCATTTGCAAATATTTCAGTCAAATAAAAAAAACCCAAAACATCATTCTCAGAGCAAATAGCAATTCTCAGTATACAGTAGATGGATCTAAATATTTCTTTTGATCAAAACACCCAAGACAATATTACACAGAAACCTCATTGAATTCCTAATACAGAAGCTTGATAGAGAGTCAGTTGCCGTTCGCCTCACCAGAATACTCAGGGTAGCAGATAGTAAGTGGACTCCTGCCGATCTTCTCATCAAACAAGTCCTTCTTGTTGAGGAAGAGGATGATGGAGGTATCTGTGAACCACTTGTTATTGCAGATGGAGTCAAAAAGCTTCATGCTCTCATGCATGCGGTTCTGAGGGAAAGAGCAGAGTCGAAGTCATCCTCATCGTTGATATTATTAGTCAAAAATAAAAGCAGACATGAATCTTAAAATTAGGATCTAACAAAATCAGCAACACCCACATATGGTATCAAATTGGGCCACAAAAAAAGTGAAGCAGCACGGCATCCGCCGCCATCAAACCTCCATCTCTTACCATCTCCTCATCCTCAGCCAAGACGAGGTCATAGTCACTGAGCGCTACACAGAAAATGATAGCTGTGACACCCTCAAAACAATGGATCCACTTCTTCCTCTCTGACCGCTGGCCTCCCACATCAAACATCCTGGAAACAGAAGACATACGCACACAATTACCGCACAGATGCACGGTGAATGTGGTAATTTTAAAGTAATGAGGATTAGTGTCGTCTTAATTCCAGTGCAAAAGAACAGTTTGCAAAGCCACACACACTGCAAGCCACGGAGCTCGCTCTTTTATTGCCAGCTCTGTAATAACATGCTCGTCTAAGCCGCCTCTCCTTCCACCTGGGGCCCGCTGAGATACACTGAATGTGCTCCTGCATCAATTCGGTGACTACATATTCCAAGCAACAAAGCCTTGTTTAAGGAGGTATGCAGGTAGGCTAGGAGAGTCTATTAAAGTTCATGTTTGTAAATCAGGCTTCATTTCATAATAATTAGCTAATAAATAATTACAAACTGTTTTGAAATGTCAGCTAATGACTCTCAAAGGAAACTACAAATGCTGTTGTGCTGACATTAACTTTCATAAAATAGTCTTGTGTGAAGTCATTAGGTCTATAACGAGGGTATCGAATTGCTGAGCAATAAAGGAGCCCGGGCAGGCTTCCAGTAAAGACTGATAAGTTGTTTTATGGCAGAAACACAACATGACCAACTCCAGCTGCCCCACCTGCAGCCAACAGAGGACTATACTCACTTGAAGTAGAGTTCTTTGAAGGTGAAGTGGGTTTCTACAATGCCAGTGGTCTTTACACGAGTACGCAGAACATCCTGCTGAGTGGGGACGTAGGTCTGCTGAGAGATCCTTTCCAAGTCATTCAGGTAGCTGAAGGATAAAACACACAGATATATGAGGACGACCCAAGAGTCGATGCATACACACCACAATGCAATGGAAGTCTGCACTAAAAAAGAAAATAATCACACAAGCCCCAAAATAGAGCTTATAGGTAGCTCCAAATATGTGCTCTATAGAGAGATTTGCCATTGTTGAAACAAAATCCTGTTTTCTAAACACCACATGGTAACATGTCATGAGGAAAAACTAAGCAATTCAATAACCATATAATCATACATCCAAAGAAGACAAAACACTGCAACGCTGTTGCAGTATCATGTCCTTTGGACAGTCAGGTCTGGGGAACTGGAGGACTTGTTCTGCAGACAGATAGCCGAGGACTCTGCAGAATGATACTAAATATGGGTTCTTATTTTGATGGATGATAAACAGTGGCTGCTCATGGTTTGAGTGAAAACAACGGCCCTGTTCACACCTGGCATTAACATGCATCTTGGTTGATCCGATCACAAGTGGACAGCTGGAAGTACGTCAGTTCACACCTGGCATTAGAATGCGTCTCCACATGCGTCTCGAGTGACCACTTGTGATCGGATCTCACTTCCCAAATAAACACGTACATCATTTCCGTTTGCAAAGACCAAATGCGTTGTTGTAGAAGAAGAAATCAAAACAATACAGACTGGGTCTATTCCTTGGCGTGTTCCAGGCAAACCAAATCGCCCAAGATGTTTGACGCACTCGTCATATATCTCTATGGGCTTTTCAAAATTTTCAGACGTCGTGGACAAAGCCAGCTTACACGATTTGAGAACCAACTGGAGATGAGAAAAAGGCTTTCGCCGCAGCTCTCCATTTGTACATACGTATGTACTTCCGCTTACGCAGAGGACGCCAGTTGAGTAGGTGGTCCTTCAATGTGGCCCTGGACACATCGCGTACACGCTGCTAAAAGAATACGGCCATATGCGGCCCAGACCACCTCCGAACGTGGTCTGAGCGATCGGATCTCAATGCGTCCTCAATGCATCTTGGGTTCATTCACACCTGAACTTAGAGCTGTCCACTTGTGATCGGATCACCCAAGACGCATGTTGATGCCAGGTGTGAACAGGGCCAGAGAGTAAGCCAGACTAACTCCACTGGTCCCTCTAGTCTGAAGTGTGGACAAAGTGCACCTACAGCCACGACACCCCCGGTGTTTTCAAAACAAAGAACATGTCCTTCACACTAAGCTACTCTGGTTCAGGGCATACATGACAGAAACGCTACAGAAACACAAAGCCTTGGGATTTAGCTATGTCTAATGGGAGATACAAAACCGGACTAAATTTGGCACATTTTAGCTGATAGTTTTGTGTGCGTTTACTTAACTTTGTCAGAACTTTTCTCTATTGGTTGAATATAATCTAAAACTGAAACAATTTTTCAAATTAACTGACAGTTAAACAGCAATGGACAGAAATGCAGCCATTTCCTGACTGTTGGTTTCATCTTCATCTCTCATTCCTTTCAAGAACGCCATCAGTTGTACAGCTATGCTCTAAACAAGCTGACACAAGAACCTGAAAAGCAAGACCCATCTTGTCTTCCTTCTGTTCCTGCATACAAGTTACACACATGAATGGGGAAAACAGCTCTCGTCCTTGTGAAATGTCTCCCTGCATGCGTAGACGAAAAGGACAGCACAAACATTTCTTTAGCCAATTTCAGAGGAAGCCATGCTTGAAGATGATGGTGCAATTCTTAACTTCACAACAAAAGCTTTTCATATTAGCAATTAATTTAGTCTGCAGTTTCACTTGTTTCAGGAACATTAATTGCAATGTTAAGATATTGAAACAAGCCAAGTCAGCTCACTAGTATCAAGAAAAAGATTTGAAGACTCAACATGAGATTACATGACTAATTTTGCAGTGTTGTTTTTCTCATGAATGAAAATTCAGTTTCTGCTTTTAACCCAGCATGTTGACACACTGTCATCTGATTCATTTAGCATGCTTGTTGGTAAGCCTACGTGGGCCTATGCTGAGAGGAGGGATCAGAGTCCTTACTATGAAGCAGAGTCATTGAGCTGGTACTCTCGGGATCGATTGAAGCAGGCTTGAACTCCGCCATCTGTCCACAGCCTCCGAATCACACCGGTCAGCTCTGCTGACATCACCCCCTCCTCCGCCGAGCTTGCCAGGGCAAACAGTTGGCGTGCATCATCCTGGCAACAAAGACAGTACCTGTTGTCATTGTAAACGTTTTCTTGTGATGATTCATTTTGTGAAGCTGTGTAAAGCGCATTGAACTTGAGACTTGGCTCTTTGAAGGCCATGTTTAGTCTGAGAGTTGGCGTACCGCGCGTGCAGCATCCCCAAAATCTATCTTTAACCGTCCCATTGCCCTGATGATGGCGATGATGGACTGGATGGTGTTGCTGTACACCACCACTTTGTACTGCTTGCACTCCTCTTCCGAGTAGCCATCTTCATGAATGATTCTGAAAAGAAACAAAATCCTAATTGGCTTTTAGAGTTCAGATGAGTATCTGCCAATGTCTCTAATAAATGTGGAACAAATTTGAAATTAGAAATTTTTCATGGAACACGTTATTAATGTTGGAATTTGCGCTTCAGTGAGTTGTGTAGCATGCCTAATGTGGGAATCTGGGGGAGTCTATTCAGGTCCTGCCAGGCTACGGCTGGCCTCTGCAGCCATTGTTTAGCATGTTATGTAAAAGGGTGCTTACTCCTCTGCCTGAACGGAGCAAAATGAGGCTCTGACTCTGCTTCCACAGCATTTCCACAAAGATGAGCCCTGTTTGTAATCACAATTCTTCCTGCACCATTAACCTCCAACAAGAGAGTTGCAGTTAGAACAGATTGGGCATGTCTTTTGTTAATGCATTGCAAAAGTAGCATCAACATTTCCAGAGTTTGATAGAATACGTGGATAATATGTGGACTGTTACCAGGATTATGTGACTAGTTGTAACTTACTTCATCTGCTTTACTATTGTGCTTTTCCCAGATTCCCCAGCACCTGAAAAGAGGGGCACAATAGTTACATGAGGCAATGATACCAGGAATGACAGAAGCCACAAGAGGCTACTCCACAAGGCTGGTTTTAGACCACTCTCACATGTTCATACCAGTAACAGCATTTAATCTCTTCAAAGTAAAATAACACTGTGTGGAGTCATATATATGAAGTCAGCTTTTCATAATGTGTCAACTTATTCAGACCTCCTTTCATCATACTGAATGTTGTGCATATTGCATGAAGACACCAAAGTAAAGCAGCCTTGTGACGGAGTACGGCCACGAAATACTTGCATATAGCAGAAATGCAACTATTTGATGCACCAGTCAGTGAGCAAGTAATTTCTGCCTCAAGAATCAAAACTCTCCCATTGGCTCATATTTATAGCACAGCGTGAGTGGGCCAAAGGAAGACACATGAACACCCGTATCATGTGGAGGATTCAGCAAATACAGAACTAACCCCATTACATGCCAGAGCCTAGAAGCTTACTAGAAGCTGCGGCACGGCTGCAGGGCATCATGGGAAGTTTTGAATAGTGGCCGGCACGAATGAAGTGGGCTCCCTCTTTAGGAAATGAGAGCTATGAAACCCATTCTGATGACATTAGTTAGTATCCATGAGGACTGAGTCAAGCCTCTAGAGAAGACATAGCATTCACAATTTCAAAAAGGTATTTAAAACACATAAAGAGTATAAAACATGGGGTGGATGTTTTCACCATGAAGAACCGTCATCCATAAAAGAATCAGCCAAACAGGAAACAGTTGTTATACTGCTGGCCAAGTAAATATTTTTCCATTACCCTTGTAGAGACAATCCCAGATATCATGCTGGTCGGGGCATTAGAGAGCGCAGGGGGCAAAAAAACACCACATCTCATCCACAGGGTCTGTTGGCAATCTAGGTAGCCCCCCTCCCCTCCACCCCAAACTGTTTCTCTGACACAAAAAGCGTAACTGCATGGTGGCAAAGGCGAAAGACGGCACCTCGTTGGACAACCTGGAGTCTAATTCAGTCGGTGTGCGAGCTGCACGCACGTGAAACATGTCAAACTGAGGCAACAGCAAGAAATTAATTTCCATCAGCATCTGGGGTGAGTTTACACTGGCATGGGAACCGCCTGTTGCAAAGTACAACCACAGCAATTATCAACAACCACAGCATGGAGAAGTTTTCAGGCATTGGAATTTGAAAAACGGATTGCTACCGTTTTCTTGAAACAGCTAGGATTAAGTCAATAAAGAAGCACATTTTCAAAATAAGGAAATAGACATTGTTTTTTCCCAAAAAAGGTGCCAAGACTTCTTATTGTTCATCCTCAAAAGCTGGCAAGACATTTGACATTCCCACTGCCAGTTAGGAATACTTTGCAGATGATGATGTAGTCGAGGTGGTTTACAGTAGAATAATGTGTTCAGATGGCTGCCCAACAAGAATTATATCCTTAAATTCCTTGGTTAGGTTATCGCCAACAAGAGAGATTTATGCCCAGACTGAGGCAAGCGGGAGAGAACCCAGCGTGATGAGACCTCTCTAAACTTTCTCAGTCACCAATTCTCTCATTCATGGCATTGTTGGCAGAGCATCAACTATAGCCTTTGGCTAGTTCAGAAACCAACTTTACACAGGCATTCAGAGAGCCATCCAAACCCATCCATGGGAACGTCACAGAGCAAGACTCCAAACCAAGCATCATTTAACAAGAATTTTGAATGGAGATTCTATATGAACTGTTGTCCGTGGTCAAACAGGAGGCCATTTTCATTGGATGGGTGCTCCAGCTTTTCCAGCACTGTGGTTTTGTATTAAGGACAGCAGCCAAACTCCTCTTTGTTTTTCCCTATAACTCTCTTGTTCCAACACAGACAAGAGAGGAGGGCAGTGCCTGGAAAATCGCTTTCCGCTCAGCTGTGGTCAGACCTTGAAAATGAATGTTTCCATACAATGTGATTTTTAGCCTGTATTGTGCTGTTGCAGTAGCACTCTGATCACCCTCCAGTTAATCCACAGAGATCAGTTAGCTGGTGAGTTCATTCACATGGGATCCATCCATACCCTCGCCGAACAGTTTCATTGGCAAACAAAACACCTAGGTTAGTTTATCTGTTTCAGATTTCACACCAATCACTCCACTAAAGACTCACCTACCTAAAATATCTTGTCTTCCACACAACAAATCAAAATGTTACTAGTGTAGCAATTCTGTAATCATGTAACATCACTTGACTCTATGAACACAGTCGGACAAAATCCTCCCACCGTCAAGGGTTCTGGTGGCTCAGTAATGGTAGGAAGTGGATTTCCTGCTACGGTTTTGTTCAACCACATCTTGTAGATCAAGGTACATGAAAATCACTACTAACATAAAGGGCTGCATTCACCCCATGATACATTCAACCCAGATGGCAAGGCCACCTTCCATAATGAGAATGCCCCTATCAGGAAAGTGATCACAAAGAGAAGGAGAAAAGCAGGACTAAAGGTAATCTCCCATTAGAAAACAATTGCAGTTGTAAAGCCAAAAAACAGATGTGGAAAAAATAACCTAAAAATAAATAAATCGCACACTTTTATAACTACTTGTACAATGGTTTGTCAATCATGGAAATCATGTGTCATCCATATGTCATGGTAGTCTCAATAAACACATCTGAGCCCAACTGAATTCTGAAACGGCTTACCATCATCATCAGAAAAATATTAGTTGATTAGGATTCTTGTGGAAGATTTGTGTCGAATCTCTCTATAGAATTCTAAAAATGTGTATACTTCACAACATGGTACACTGAAAATCTTAGCCATGTTGCTCTTGGTGTTTTGGTTAGGACACCGTCTCATATTAGGATATAAATGCCTCATAGGATGAACAAAATTACTTAGAACTGTCATGCTAGCCACTGATATTACTGAACTTGAGTTGTGGACCAAATGCATGGCAGGAAACTCCATGACTCACTCGGCCTCGGTGTCTTCATGGAGGGGTTTCCATGTTGCCGATACATCTGACATTTTCGCACTGATTTGTGATAGGGGAACAAGTAGGAAGTGAAATTGTGTTTCCATTTCTGGTTGTGTTGTAACACCAGAAATCTAGATATCGACATGATAGTGTTATTGTCACTGCAGTCATTTCATTTTACAGCATACTGCATAGGCTAAAAGACTGAGCATGGATTAAACATATCTTAAAGGAGTAGTTCATCACAAAATGAAAATTCTGTCAAAAAGTTCCATCGCCACCGTCTCCCAAACTATTGAAGTTAAGAGGACCATCTTTTTACAGCTCCAAAAAATATATAAAACGTCCATCAGATTTCTCCAAACAGCTTGTGTAGCATTATCCATTATCCAAGTGTTTAGTAGCCAAATGACTGCACTGTGGGCCCAAAAGTCTAGCATTTACCTCATTGTCTCCTATATTTTCCTGTACTGCGGGGGGGGGAATGACCAGGC
>OOFE01050691.1:111342-129551 GCA_900323365.1 Monocentris japonica | reverse complement strand
ACGACCAGGCACGCATCTGTTGGTGCCTTGTAGAACAAAGCAATGTCGTTGAGGAAAATATAGGAGAGAATGAGGTAAATGTTAGACTTTTGGACCCACAGTGCATTCATTTGGCTACTAAACACTTGGATAATGCTGCACAAGCTGTTTGGTGAAATTTGATGGACGTTTTATGTGTGTTTTTGGAGCTGTAAAGAGATGGCCCCGCTAACTTCAATAGTTTGGGAGAAGGCGGAGATGGAACTATAGGGGCTAACTCGCTTTGTGTTTGTTTTTTGTACAAACTTCAATGGAGTTTTGACTGATATAGGGGTGAGTAGTTAATGACTACATTTTCATTTTGAGGTGTACTATTCCTTTAACAACATAATAACATGGTTTTATTTTGGTTTACAAACACCTTTGATCAAATTTGGACTTACTTCTATCCTGACATGTTCACTTTAAGATGCCCAGTGAGTAGTTTTATTTAAAAACTGTCTGACCTCTAGTGGGTTGCTAACCTGATGATGTGGGACATATCATGGCAGAGTTTCTGCTAGTGGACAAGAAGTATAAAAATGACGCCCCCCCTGGACTGATGTCATTTGATCCCCCGGGTGCATCAGTGCAATTCACACCCAGCTTTTGTGGATGCAGAAATTTTGATGTTTTACACTGTGGAACAGGTTGTGACAAACCAGGAGGCTACCATCCTTACACACCTGGTCCACGTGTAAAGGCACATAGACTAATCTAAAGGCAAACAAATATACTGGTTAAAATGATTATGGATGAAAGCATTTCTTAGTGAGGAGGCCGGCAGCATGTATAGGATAAACCTATGTTCTTTGAAGCTGTAAAAGTTCTGCCTGCAGACACTGGAGTAAAACTGGCCTGTGTGAGTTACAATATAATGAGCACATTGTGTCTCATGTGCAAGTATGTCCTACCCTTCAAGAATGCATAACTGATGGTCCTACTAAAGGGAAAAAATGGGTTGAGGCATTAAAGGACTGACTCAGTTCAGAAATTATGATCTACAGTTGTCTAAACCAACAAGAAGAAGAGGGGTGTGTGTTCAGTAGGATTCACATAAACTATAAACTACAGTGAAAATCAAAAACACACACCAATTGGTCATGGTAAAACCGATTTCGTGCATTAAAAATCATATCCTTGTGAGTGTGTACAAAACCATGCATGTGTTCTTACCAAGCAAAAGCAGTTTCACTTCCCTGGATGCTTTTTCTCCATCTTCTCGAAGATTTTTATCAATCATTTTACTCCTCTCCACCGCAGCCTTGTCTTCGGCGCTTATCGTGCAACCCATTTTGCTTTCAATCAACTTGTACTTGGCTTGTGAATGGTTTTGGTCGGGGAAGGGAAAGGCGTTGGCACTGTACGTTTGTCTCGCCAACTAGCCCCACATGGGAGTTGACGGTAATCTCACGCAGCTTCAGTAGTTACAGTACAGCCGACTTGATCAATGTTTCTTTGGAGCGGAAAAAAGCCCTTCCCTAAATGGTAAATTTTGAATTGTTATACCCAACTTATCCGTAGTTGTGGACTCACAGACAACCATCAAAAAACCCCTCACTCTTGGTAAGAGAGAATACCACGCGACGCTTTCAAGAGAAACGGGGCTGTAGATGAGGAAAATGTAGCGCTGGTGGTGATACTTATCCGACAGAAGAAAAAAACAATTTTCTCCCTATCAGCCAGGTTGTTGCTGCGCAGTCGCGCGTTATGTACAGCTGATCCAGATGCAAGAGAAGAAAAGGGCATTGACAAGGAAAATTGATGTTTCCTAGGGCAGATGGGAAATGTAGTCTTTTCGAAAATATACACAAGACATAATTATGTTTGCAGTCGCGCACAATTATTTACGAAGGCAGGTCAAGGCTTGATAGATATTGTCTCCGCGGCCTTTCGGTTATTTGACTAATTGCCAGTAACTTAATCGAAGCTGTAGAAATATCTGCAAGTTCTCACCATATTTCACATTCATTTGCAGGCTTTCAGGTCTTTGCAAGATATTTGTGTGATGTGAGAGCGCCCCCAGTGAAATCTTAACTCAACTACATGTATGGAATTGACTGCGGCATCGGTTTGTGTGATGTGTCAACAAATAAAGTCAAAAGAAAGATTTGTTTGGTAAAGATGTCAGATGTTGAGTTGGTGCCCCAGTTGGGTCCTGGGTTGGGTCGCCTAATTAGAAGTGATTTAGTGGCTTTATTGTCTATCACTTCGACAGAAAAATACCATTGACGAACACACCGTTTGGTAAAGGCAATAAAAAACAACAGTTCACAATAAAAACAAATAGTTCAGTGAAGACAATAAAAACAAACAGTCCATAATAAAAACAAACAGTTCAGTGAAGACAATAAAAACAAACAGTCCATAATAAAAACAAACAGTTCAGTAAAGACATTAAATACAAATAGTTTACAATGAAAACAAACAGTTCATCAATGAAAACAAGCAATTCAACAACAGCAACCAAGTGAAGGACAAGACTTTGTATTATTTAACAGATCATAGATCAGATCAAAAAATGTGTTAAAATGATGCTTTATTGAGTATAGAGTTATTTTGGTTGTGTGTTATTTTGCTTGCTTGATTAATAATCCTAAAGAGTTTTGTTTTGCTTCTGATAGTGAGGTAGTTCAACCAGGATGTGATGCTGAAGGTGAGTGCAGATTCAGTGAGATTTGTGGAGTGCACATTGATTTTTATCTTCCATCAACACCTGACAATAAGCTCAGATTTAATGTTCATGTGCTTTATAAAGTTGCCACAACTTCCTGGGTCATGATGTGATATATACCTACATTTAGTTTCTATGTTCATGTTCATTCTATGTTTATAGAAATAGATTAGCAAAAAAAAAATTACTGTAGGTGTGGAGACAGTTAGACAGAGTAAAATCTATGATCAAAAAAAGTCATTTGGATACATTATTTCATTGTGCTAAATCTATTGAATGAAATAATAGGGAAGTAAACTATTCCCGATTTTGCTGAGGGCCCTCCAGAACCCCTTCAAGGACCCCAGGGAGTCCTCAGACCCCAGCTTGGGAACCACTGTGACTATATAACCATAACTGTAATCCATAACTTTGTGCCTTTTGCTGCTCCTGCTCCTCTTACCATACCCCTCAGAAATGTCATCAGCAAATGTTACCAAGGCAACAGAGAAGTCAGGACTTGGAAGTAAGTGAGAAATTCATGTGATTGAGTTCATCCCAGTTCCACTGAGGGAGACTTCACAGTGGAGCCAATCTCTACTCACAGATGAGTGTTTTCTTGCTTTTGGAACCGCAGTCACCAGCCTAGGAACCACAAACGTCCATGTAGCATGCTGAGTCAATTCTACTCTTTGTTGAGATGTTTTTAAAAGGTTTGAGGAACGATGTATTGGATGTTGGATTTACAGCCTACCTATCAATTGAATGTATTATGTACCAAATTGCCCTCTGGAGTGAGACGGTGCCATCTATCCTTGTGTAGTTTCATTGGGCTGTTGTAGACCATCAGAAAGGTCAGGCTGTTTGAACTGTTTCACTTAGCTCCAGGAGGCACCGTCCATGGCTTAACATGAAAGCTATGAGTCACTCCATCAGTTGGGAGGCAGCACAGGAGAGGGTAAGAACATTAGAGTATGGAGGATAAAGAAAAGAGGATGAGCCTCGGATGATCCTGTGCTGATAGTGGTCCACTCATTTTATTTTTTATTTATTTTATTTTTCTGGGATGGGAGGGATCCGTGCTTAGACATTGTTCCTTTGAACAATCTTATTCTACACCTCAAACCTTAACCTTTAATAATATTTCAAATATGCACAACCTCAACATATGTGTCGGGGTGTTATTCCATTGTGTGAAGTCGTGGTTAAGGTCTGCAAGAGAGACAGGTCAGTGTGGGTGGGTGTCAGGCGGGTTATCGAGCACTGCAGCATTGCTCACAACATCCCCCACCGACAGCCCATTGATGAGCCTTCTTCAAAATGTCACTCCTCTTTCATCCTGTTCCGAGTGCTTCATTTCACCTCTGTGACTCTGCACCCCCTGCCTTCACCACACACATGGGCACACACACACACACACACACACACAGACAAGCATGTGAGGACACACACAGAAGGGGAAAGAGAGACAGATTAGATGATCTGCGTGACTGATCATCTAATAGATATATTTATTAATTTTAAATGTCTGCATCATGTGCATGCACCTGTAGATGCACTGACATGGTGTCAATGGACCTTTTGTTTGAAAACAGCCACGACACGGATGTTAATCTTGTCGTTGTTACTTTAATCATTACATCTGATGGGTAACCAATATAGGGAAAATCTTAACAAGGAAAAACAAACCCTAATAATGAAGAATCCAAACAGTCTTTTCAGCTCAGGTACAAAAGCAATACAGAGGGAAAATGAACATACTGTACTAATCATTCACATGAACAATAACCAAGTACTGCATTAAATGATATCCAAAAATATTCCTTACGTAGGGAATATTTAGGGATGTCTACCATTCACCTTCAAATCAACTTATTTCTCCTTACTCAAAATCAACAGATGGGAACAGAAACAGACCTTTAACCATTAATCAGATTTGTTAGGGCAATTTTGTTGCTACGGTAACAGAAATACAGCTGATTGAATGGTAGATTGATGTACGCTCAACATAAGGGATCTTGTAAAGACCCCAGATTGTACACAGTTTGACTCAACTCACTATGCAATGCTACAGAATGCATTAAAACAATAAAGAGGAGCTGCCCAGTACATTGAAGCTGATCAGTATCCAGACAGTATGCTAGTTCTGTTGAGGATGCTCTGTGAGGAAGATCACTTCACAGGAAATATCCCCGTCAAGTGGTTATCTAACTCAAGCTCAAATGCTTTTCTCCTGTTATCCCTGCACATTGGTGTAATAAGTCAAGGCAGTTTTGTGTTGTGTTGCTGCTATATTTGTATAGTAATATGTCTTATGGTGTTATATTCTGAAGTTCTTAAATATACCATTACACTTTTGCAGAAAGGTAAATAGCATGGTGACAGCATTTGTAAAAACGGAGATACTGTATAACAGCAGAAGTTTGGGGATTGTGCTTATGGTCATGGCAGTGATTTGGTCTAGTGCTCAGTGTTGCACTTGATTTGATCCCTAACCCAATTTTCACAAATTTGGGCCTTGCTTTGCTTTACTATCCCATCTTTTGACACAAAAGAAGTATCTTTTTACATTTGAACAAGCTGATATGAACAGCCCAATTGAAAAACAGTCAGCAGTGAAGTCATTGCACAACATAATTAAGAACATAATGTCCTCCTTTGACAAAGAGGTCTTTTTTCTCTGACTCCCAAGAAAATAGAAACCTTCCCAGTGTGCCTTGTGTTGAGTGTCTTGTGATCATGCTAACAGACCAAGTTTGGTATGAGGCAATCTGAAATAGATAGAAGAAAGGCAGTAGGAAAAAAAGAAGCATAAAAGAGACAAAATGAGAAGAAGATCTTTGCCTCGTAATTTCTCTGCAACATTTGTCACTACGCTATGTGACTTGTGCAAATTGTTTGTATTCCACCTGAGATCAGAGAAAGTATCACCAATGTCTTCCATTTGTTGTTAAATGAGGCCAAAGGCAAACCTTGCCATGTGTAAGCATTGTCACACCTGTGTGCTGTGTAGCCACAACAAGCCGGGTTGTTTATCGCTAAACACATCAGCACTCATTCTGTTCTTGTGAGCAGCGTTGGCCAAGGTTTACCTGTAAACACCATTGACATCAGTGGGCGATGGGGATTGGTCGCAAAGTGGAGCCTTATCTCTCCACTGGTTTAGCTGACATTTTGTAATATATTGTAACTAACAAATTTAACAACAAAGTATAATCCTTCACACTTTCACTGTCAGAAAACCTAAACGACGCGTTATGTTTTTCTTTGAGTCGGTGGTCTGGTGAAGAGGGGAAGATCACGAGTTCACCAATGTGAGAAGATTTCGGTGAGGTGATGATCACAAGCCTACCAATAGATAAACATGATAACAATGTTCCCAGAATAAGGTTAAAAATACACTGGAGTGTGAGCCTGTTTACTATAAATACCATTAGCAGCACCAGCTGTGAAATGATCCTATTTAACACAATGAATATTTTAAATGGAGGGACAGTAAAAAAAATGGCTCTGAATGAATATTCTTTCATGTCTTTGAGGAAAACAACATTTGCACTAATTTCTTGGTTGCATTAGGAGGTGTGCCAGTGAGACAAAATACACTTTCATCAAAACGGATCCTCTGCTTGTCGCCCCACAAACTGGCAATGACAACTACAGTAACTGTGACCACCCTTATGTTTACCCTATTTGCTGTTTCAGGTCTTTTCTGAAGTTGTTCTTGCAGTAGGCCGTTCAAACCAGTGAGATAGAGGGACAGTGGGATGTTTAGATAGTTTACCTCGCAAATATTAACACAGAGTATCATTATGGATGATTACTCAGTCAATTTGTGCAGCTGATTGTCAAGGGGCTTCTTCAGGTCTTGAAAAGAAAAATGAAGGAACAATCTACACTAGAAAAAAACATTGTCAGGTGCAGTGTGTTGGGTATTTCCCCTCTGGTTGAATTAAAAGAACAAAACCTGATTCTGACAATGTGATTCAATGGAGGAAGGTGAGGATGGAAGTGAAGTGTATTTCATGTAATAGTATGGATGTCTCATAACAAGATGTTTTTGTACGGTAACTGTGCCATCACCACCGTATGTCCCATAAAGGATCAATGTTTTAATGGCAAAGGAATGCATATCTAGCTGAAAGGGACATTTCACTGATAAACCATCTCAATATTATCATGAGTGTAATAGATTATTTTTCTAGCTATTTTCTTAGTTTTCCGTATAACTTGAAAACTGTATTCTCCTGAATGGTTTTCTCTCTCAAAGCTTTTTGTGCACTGTACACCACTTCACTGAACTGTGATTAACACAACAAGGGTTCAGCATCCATCAGCTGATATCACACAGAGAATAACTTGTCACTGTATCACACTCACTAACTTTCAAGCAACGCTGCAAAGTCATGAATGTTTGGGGTATGCGTGAGATGATGTATTAACTTTGTTTTTCAGTGAAGAGCCCCTTTAACTTTAATTCTTCAAAGAAGATACTGTGTTCTGCAGTTCACTGGGTTTTCAGCTTATAAGCACTGTCTTGAACAAGTGCTGTGTTCATTCAACAAATTTTTAGAAAATGTGAATAAAACCAAGCGTATCAATTGGATTACTTGACAGCAAAATAGACTATCTTACAGTACATGAGAGGCAGCTACAGCTCAGGTACAGTCTTGCAGCAGTTCTCTGATAGGTTTAGCTCATTGTGCAGTTGCTGCTGCTGTATGAACTCTGAGGTCTCCTCGAGGATCTGCCCGGGCATGTGGAAGTCAGCTGGCATGTTCTGTTGAACAGCTGATTCCTGAGTGCCATCAGTTTCTGGCTCCTCTGGGCTGGCCCTGCTGTGAGAGTTGCAGGGCTCCAGATTGCACCCAGTTCCCTGAAGGAACTGAAGAAAGTTCTCCTCAATGGAGGCCTCGCGGCTTGGCAACTGCTCCCCTTCTCTGGGCCCAGCCCGCTTGAAGAGGCAAGCCAGGTGGCGTCCCAGCTCCTCACGAATCTGCCGGTTCAGACAACCATAGAAGAAGGGATTGGAGGTGAAGCAAAAATAGCCAATCCATGTGACCACATCCTCCAGCTGGGCCAGTGAGGCAGGAGAGGTAGACGTCACAGCAGAGTAGAGGTGGAAGGAGAAATATGGCAGCCAGCAGCAGAGGAACTGACCACCTACTGCCATCAAGACCACTGCGGCTTTACCCCCACTAAATGTCCTTTGAGGGGTGGTGCGGGCCCCGGCTCCACCCAGGCTGGCTGCCATGGTGGAGTGGCTACTGAGGGACTCAGAGCGTTGTCGTGGCGTGTCCATCCAAGTGGGCAGGGGGCCATGCTGCATGGCTGCTACTCGGGCCACCTTGAACATGTTGCAGTACACTACTAGAATGATCAGCATGGGGAACAGAAAATAGATGAAGGTAAAGAAGACCATGAACAGCAACCGTGTGGTCCTGCCTCCCGTCCAGTGTAGGGAACAGTGTCTCTGGCCAGGGCCTAGGACTGAAGGAGTCCCCAGACCCTGGTCCCCTTGGAGAAGCCAACCCAGGAGAGGTATGGCCGACATGACAATGGCCTTGATCCAGATTCCCACTAGCACCATCACTACCACCCCCACGGTCATCTTCACCTCGTGGCGCATTGGGTGGACAATGTAGTAGTAGCGCTCCACATTGATGGCAGAAATGGTGAGGATGGCAGCGCTCACTAGACACACACTCAAGCAGAGGTAGCTCCGACACAGTGCCTCATCCACCAGTACGTGGTCTGACAGCATCCCCAGGGGCATCAACACCAGCGCTGCCAGCAGGTCTACCAGACAAAGGTGGAACACAAAGGCAAACTTGCGCAGTTGCGGTGTCTTGGTGATGACAGTCATCACAGCCAAGTTCCCTACCACTGCCAGCACATCCATGATGAGCATGGCACACAGCGCCAGGGACTGGGTCAGATCCACCCCACCTCTACCACTTGTGATGGGCTGGGTCACATTGGAGGCGTTAGGGTAGAGTGAGGCTGGAAACCAGGGGAGGCCAGAGAGAGAGGTGTTCCAGAGGGGGCTTGGTGTGGCAGAACGCTCCATGAGAGGATGGGATAAGGAGGAGAGAGGCCGCTGACATTCACAGGCCCATCACCCATCCTCCCCTGCCGTAGGGTGTCACTGAGGAGCTCAGGCAGTGGTGTCTGTCATGGCAGCTAGAGCAGTAGAAACCCTGACCCCAGCAGGAATCTGTAGATTAGCTGGGCTTCAGCCCCAGGCTCTGCAGACTATCACAGGAGGCTTCACTCAATTCCTTGAAGATACAGTAACTTTTATCTCTCTAGTCCTTGTGAAGCCATCCTTCGCTCTTCAATATAACCTTCAACTGGAGAGATGTGATCTGAAACAAAATAGATATTCCAGTTCAAAAATAGGCATCAGTGAATGCACATTTGAAAATGTCTCTATTGAAGAACCTTGTGCACTGAGGGAAAGCCTTTGTTTTGATTAACACTGCAAGTTCATGATGTGTTTGAGTACATTTTATGAAATCCTCTGTCCCAAAACTGTGTTTTTCAAAGCACAGCATCAAATCAAAACAAACTTAAGATTAATTAAAAATTAGGGATCTGCAAGCTACATCTGCTATATGCAAACATTACATTTAGCAGACGCTTTTATCAAAGTGACTTACAATAAGTGCATTCAACATAGGTAGGCAAGAGAACAACTAGTCAATAAATCCAATAAAGCCACAGACTTCATGTACTCTACATTCATTCTTAGTGATGGTCATAATTTGATACATCTTTGACATCTGCATCTTCAGATGCGAGTTTTCAGGACAGTCAGTGCCTCAGGGAGAAGCTAAAAGCACAAAGTGGACCATATGTCCCCCTTAACAGAGTCAGGAGGCAAACTGGATGAGAAAATAAACTGTGAAACTCAGCATTACTGAGCTCCCTGTCTGGAGTGATGAGAGCAAAGATTGATCAAACAGGGATTATTTCATCATTATGCCATGAAGAAAACAAAATGTCATGTGTCCTAGGAATTGTTTCTGATGTCTAGTAATAGACAAATTGAACATACCAGAGAGAGGTGGCTGAATGACAGATATGACGCAGATAGGGGCTCCTAACAAACACTACTGCCTATTGTAATAAAATGCCGATATCCTCCTGAGTACAAACTATGTCATTTGGGTAATCAGGGAAATCAAATTGGGATAAGAAAGGAGGCAGTAGCTACATTAAGTTATGATCTAATGTTGGGGGAAATGGTGGCACATGGCACAGCTCCAGCAGTGACAGGTACATGTGTTCCTATGACCAGTGGAGTAATGAAGAGGCCCTGTGCCATGTTTACTGTCACAACCTCACCTGGACACAACCCCACATACTGTCAAAGCCATGGAACAAGCACTGAGCCTTTGGTACATTTCCATACGCTACACACCTGCATGTGCAAGTTTTCCATTTCACAAGTGTGACTGGATAAATTGCTGCAAGGCCCTTGTTCTTTTCCTGCCCCTTATGCACGTCAAGCACGACAATCATGCGGCATGCACAGTCTTAAGCCAATGGCCTTTGTGAAATAGGTCAAAGGGTTACAGTCACCTTCAACCCAATTAAGTAAACTCTAAACAATGTCTCAGCTATGATGTAGTGACAATTGTGGGACAGCCCTCTGGAGATGCTGGGTCCAATCAGCATTGATTGGTTTATTGCTCTCTGGTGTTCAGGGTTTCCCAATCCCTTTGGGAGGGACCATCATGCAGGACTCACCTACTCTAAGGACAAGCAGAATTGAAATTCTTGCCGCAAAAGAAACACATGATTAACATTAGACATAACCCCTTGAGTGAAGTGGTTTAGTCTTTCAAAGGACCCTTTATTATGGACCTTTTAAAGACAGCATTCGCAACAAAAAAAGAAGACAGTGACCAGAATTTAAAAATTCCCTGTTTGCCCATTCAAATTTCCAATTTTATTAAGTCAAAAACACACAAAGAGAACAATTGAAATAATACGAGAAGGAAGTGGGTATTGTGTGGCTCCCATGTAACACAGCCTCCGATTTATACTCACTCAAACTAACGAAAGGAGCACATTTTAAAAGTGTTCAATCCATACCCCGCTTTATACTGTAGGAGCTCCAAATAATTCACAAGAAAGAAGAATTAAAGGCCATGGCAGAATCCCACTGGCTGCCAATTGGAAACCATATGACCCTATTATATGCACATGACTCAGTGTTTACTGCAAGGAGAAAACTAGCCTGTTGTTCAACTGTCCCTTTCATTACGATGCACCTTCACTCTTCAGCAGCCAATGAATAGAACAGTTCAGGTTTAACACCATACAGTATGCCACAAATAACGCTGCTTTAATCCAGAGTATAGTTAGAGCATATCAAATTGACAGTCAGATCATACCCTTCTCTCTTTCCAGACTGCCTGTGCCCCTTACTGTCCCACCTTACCAGCGTCCTAACTTCCACCCCATAAGCACGGCTCTCCACACACTGGCACCTCTGATATCTTCATTGGAGCAGGTATGTGTGGAGATGTGCTGAAATAAGCCAATGACATACCTTAGTCTGGAGAGGGCTGCTTCCTCCTGTCCAGGTTCCCAGTCTGCTGAAGGAAGTGGACCTGTTTCGCTCTCTCCCACACACAACAAACACACACTGACACACCACACACACCACGTCAGAGAGAGGGGGAGAGAGGAGAGGGGTGCTCCTGTGTCTCCTCACCTGGCCCTTTCATCTCCTCATCACCTCCCCCTCCCTTTCCCAAGCTGACCACCCCCCATCCCCACAAATACACAACATACACACACACCTCCCTCTCACTTCTCTTTTAGCCAGGTCTTCGATCCAGGTGGCAGGGGAGGCAGAGCAGGAGCAGAATGGACAGACGAAACAAAAAGGAGGAGAGGGCTCCTGTCTTCCAGCCTCTGATGCACAAAGGGCGTACACACACACTCTTCCTCTCACACACACTCACACACACACGTGTACTGGCTCCAGCACGCGCCCAGGGCAACTGCAGAGCAGCGCAGAGCAGACAGGCAGGCGGCGGGTGGGCAGGCAGCACCCAACCTCCTTGCTCTCCACTGGGTCTTAGTGCCTCACAATCCCTGGGCTCCTTGTGGAAGGAAGGATGGCTGATCTCTTTCTCTCTCTCGCTCTCTCTCTCTTTCTCTCTCTCTCTTCACCTTGCTCCACCAATCTCAGTGCAGGTCACATCAGGTCTTCCTCACAGGCGCAAAAATGCTCAACAATTGGAAGAGAAAATCACCTTTACTCTTGGGCTCAGTATTCTCTCTCGATATCTCCTTATGTCGGGCTTGCCAAGATCTCCCTCGATGCACAATCCTGCAAAAGCCTTCTCACGAGGCTGGATTATTGATCTGTAGAGAGGAAAAGAACCCTAGTGGTTAATGTTAATGAACTGAGATTAACATTTACAAAAACCCAGCCCACAGCCCATACATATTACACTGAACTGTTGCCTGCCTCAGGAATGAGGTTTTTTGGGAGTACCTTAAATTAGGGATCCAGTGGATTCTTCAACTGAAGAGTTTGGGGGATATTTCTCAAATTTAGACAATCCAGCCTGTAAAAATGTTAGTATTTTGTAAACTTAAGTGAGCTCGTTTTGTGAGAATAGGTGTCGGTTTTTATTTTATTTTAGTGGATATCTAATAATAGTGCATATCTCATTTTGAATTGAAACTCTTCAGTTGTAAACTAGTTGCTATACAGCAGTCATTCACAGTACATGGGATTGGTCTTGGCCAGCTACCATCTCCATGGATAAGGGTGTAAAATGATTGTCCCTTACATGTGTATGTGACACCTTTCTTTCATGCTCCAAGTATATATTGTATTTCCTAAGGCTTTTTGTCAATTGAAGCGCTGCTCTTGTGCTCTCTTTCTCTCTCTCTCTCTCTCTCTCTCTCTCTCTCTCTCTCTCTCTCTCTCTCTCTCGAGACCTATGATAAGACAAACATGAACACTGATTACATTACGAGTCATGGCTTCTTTTCATCAATAAATCAATTGGTAATTCAAACACATAATTGATTATTGATCAAGTTGCTGTGTCACTGTTCACTATAAACAAGTGTCCTCCACTGTTTGATGATTAGACCTCCCTTGTGTGTGTGCTGGCCACAGAAAGGTTCTCGTCACTCATATGGACTATATAAAGAGACAACCAGAAATTAAATTTTCTCTGAAATGTGTTTTAGGAGACCTTACGCCCACAATTATCTATAATGCCCTGTGACTTGTATACATAGTAATCCAAGAGCATAATTATATCAGGGATAGTTTTTGAAGAAAAAAGTTTTCTCTTTCACTGCTTCTCTCTCTCTCTCTCCCCCCACCCCCATCCCCACTTCCCTGTGTGTGTGTGTTTGTGTGTGTGTGTGTGTTGCACTGTGTGTCCTGTGACTGTGCTCATGTCTGAGGTGTTGAATAATGACAGAAATAGCAGATACTTGCTCACTCCAGCAGCACCAATCACAGAGGAGGGAAATACAATGGTTTCCATGGCAACCCTGACTTCAGCCTCCCCGCTTGCCTGGGTCCCCCCCTGCAACCCCACCCCTCCTCTCCACCCACAGGAGATAACAAAGTGCATCAACCTCAGACTGACACTAAACTCAACCATGTGCATTATCAGTCCCAATACATCTGTATAGTCTCCAGCGTGTCTCACCGGTGTGTCTGAAATTTTTAACCAGCTCTGCATGCTGTGTGCTGTTGTTATTCTATTGGTTCTATTGATGAGAAAAAAACATTTGGAGGACTGACTTAACCCATTTAATTCAGTTTGCAGGGAAAAGATGGCTGAGCTTTTTAGCATCCATGATTTCTTTCCCTCCTTAATTCAACCCTGGTAGGTTGAATCGTGCTCACTGCTGATTTAATATGGCGTTCCACTGTGATCTTGGATGTGGGCAGTAGGGGGAGCTCTTAGATTAAGTAACTACAAAATTCCAAAAGCTTGCTTCAACCTATGAAAGGACAGAAAATACCCAACACCACTTATAAAGCCCACTGATTCATGTTGATGGTTGATCTTAAAACTGTTGACCTTTAACTACCTTGGCTTATTTTAAATGATCCAACAGTTGTTGGTGTTGTTAATCACAACACCATTATCAAGGCAGTATCATGGCTGTTAAGTTCTTATTTCACTGTGGGATCTGTAGCCTTCAGCTAAGCACTTATACTGTAGAAAGAGTGAATCAAGGTAGATTCCTGCCATTCTTGAGATGAGTGTGGAGGCAAGATATCAAAGAGCAAAACAGGTCTTGAAGAAATAGTTTTTCTGTCTGTTTGTCAGTACATGGACTGCATTTCAGTTCAGTAGTTTGGTGTAGGATGCAGTCTAGCATGATGTATCCGCTGGCTACACACATGCATGAAAGCACATATTCCTTATACACACACAATCACACACAAACACATAAACACTTCAGCACTGTCAGCATACTTTATAGAAAGAAGTCCCCAAGGATTGCTAGCAATGCCTCATCTTAACCCAGATCTTTTCACATTATTTCATGCAGTGCTTAACTGGAAGACTGAAATGAACCACGTGTGAATTACTGGTAAAGGAGGAAGCGTATTATTATTAGCAGACGGGTGAACTGATGAAAGCTGCACATTTTTCATTTTTATCATCCACTGTGGTACATAGTAGTCAATATGCTTATAAAACATGTGGGTAATCAGCATAGCTCCACTTTTCCTCCCACAGTACCCTAGAGACCATCTACCTGAGAAGGTCACACCACAGATTACTAACACCCCGTCATGCACCTCACCAGAGGGGGGAGGTTGTACGCTCTGAGCTGATAAAGGCCCTGACGCGCCGTTGTGCATCCCAAAACATTTCACCTGCTGTTAAATGATGCTAATTCTTATTCAAGTAAGTCTAACCAGAAGGACTTTGGGAAAGAGCAGTGGCCTAAAATAGACTTCTCAGGGTACAGGGGGTGGGTGGCTCTGTCATATTCTGGTCAAATCCAGAGGGAGAGAGATATAGAGAGAGAGAGAGAAGGAGAGTCCTCAGGCAGTCATGCAGTCACCAAAGTTCGATATAAATGCTTCAATAACTGCTTGAGAGGAAATATATCTATAAGACACCCTGTGTTGTTTTCTGCCTTTTTACCTGTGGTACATTCATGATGCAACAGTGGGGGAAAAGGTCAGGCCGTCATTGTAAATGAGAATTTGTTCTTAACTGACTTACCTGGTGAAATAAAGATTCAATGAAAACATAAAGCACCCAACACTTTCAGTTCCTTTAAATACAATGACAAATAATGGCATAATCATTTCTGAGACAAGTGAAATAAATGCATTGTACTACAGTTATACTGAGAATTGAAACTATTCTATAGTTTATACACAAACAGCACTATCACCCTTTGCAATTATCATGAGCGTATCTGATGGATATTTTCCAATCAAATTTTATTGTATTTTTACAATTTATTAGTGCGATGAAGGACACATTGTATGGGTGTAATCTATTTGTCAAAAAGTCAATGGTTGACCATAAATCAGCAGATATAGAAGCTTTGGAAGAGGATGCCCTCTGTGGTCGGCCTCAAATGAAGGTAACTGGCATGTGCCATCTGATTTCCCAGAGTCATGCCTTGGAGCTCAAATAGACACAATTAGCACTCTCTGTTGGTACCAGGTTGACACTGTCATCCTCAGCACACACATAGCCATTGAGTGCTAATGCTGCTTAGGCCACTGTCTGCCTGGGGAAACACAACCACTAGGGTGCATGTTAATACTGCTCTCTCAAAAACAAGCGGGAGGAAAAAAATATCTATTGTTTATGTGTGTTTAAGTTGTGGCACACTGAAAAAAGGCATTTTATGAAAAGTTTTTGCCATTGTCTCAATGGCTTGTATTCTCTAATATATAAAACCTCCTCTTTATAATGTAATCAATCATTTAACCCAGTAGTGTTTAAACTCTTTGAATCTCTGGGACATTTTGCCTGATGGACATGAAAACATTATTTGTTATAATTTTGCTATATGTTGTGTAACATGTTGTCATTCTTTCTTCTGTAGCATGTTCAGATAATAGTGATCATTGATAGTAATTTCTAAGTCTTTCTTTGTATCAACAAATTACTGAAATGGAAAAATACAAAGCATCAGCTCCAGTCTAGAGATGTTTGATGACTCTCGTCATTGTGACACATTTTATTGTGAGAACATCACAACTGTGTTTGGAACAATTGTTTTCACCACTTATAGGCTGGGACACTTATTGATTTTCCTGCCTGTATTGTCATTATAGACATTGGTCATTGTGGCTCACTTGTATTTTGAGTAAAATCTGAGGTCAATTGTGTCAAATAACACATATGAATAACACCATGAGCGATGATCAGTTAGCGATGCTAACTTTCCAGTGGTGGTGACTTACATGAATAAGAACATTCACTTGCCTTTGAATGTCTGTAGCTGGTGAGTGTGGTGAGATGTCCTTGGTTGAGTCACAAATGGCCTACAGGGACTTGCTTTGCACTGCAGCAAGGGACAACCCTCATCTTTCAGAAGGACACACAGCTCCAAATGTCACAAAGGGAACACCTGGCCTGGAAATATATCCTGAACTTAAAGAAACTCATTCACAGAAAAGGGCATTTGCAGCAGAAACAACTCTATCTTTCATATTTACTTGTGTTGCATGAGTACTCTGGTGCCAAATGACCAGATGGGATTCACTTGATATCAAAAACCCAAAGTTTAATCATTTGATGTTTGTTATAAACATTCATGGACTCAATGAGATTTTGAAAGCATTTACAATTCAGCATTAGAAACGACGTGATCAGCTTCATATAGCTGATAGCTGATGTTGGCATTCCAGCCCCAACCTCTGAAAGCACCTTCAAGAGCCAACCCATGCACATAAATTAGGCAAGAGATGGTAAACTCTAAGGACGTACTGCAGTCCCAGCATCAATCTGCCAGGACCTTGGCCTGTGAAGTCAGTCAATTGATTCATGGTGGTGTGATCAGGCAGAACCAAGGCCGTGGATATCAGGAGATCTGGCCCATGCAGCACATCCCATCCCTGGGCTCCCCCACAAGGCCATTACACACACCACAAGGTCCATCCCCTCTGATGAAAGGAATACACATGTTCTATACTTTATATGCTCTCTCTCTCTCTCCCTCTCTCTCTCTCTCTCTCACATGCTGAGTTGGCATGCTTGAACTCAGCAATATTAGAAGTAATGTCAGTATCCATCATCCCTTTGAGGAGCTGCCTTATTTGATAGAACAAACAGTTATGTCTGGCTGTATTTTTACTTAGCTCACCTTTCAGTTTTTGGCTCATCCATTTTAATATTATGGAAGTGGGTGTAATCTGTAATTTTGTTCAGAAAGAGGATTATCCTCTGTCTCTCTCTCTAGAGAAAATGGGTAGCCAGTTATGTAACAAATGAGCTCATTCTTTGTAACACATTTTATTATCCGTACATACGTCAAATATAATAACAACTTCATTTGAACATCATATATTAAACGTGGCTGTAGTCCTACAACAAGATTAAATCCATTTTACGTGCCTGTGCATTCACTTCATGCTTGAAGAGCACTGTCACTCCAGGGTTGCGCCAGTCCAAGGCAAAAGCTATAGAGCAAGTGATAGAATGAGGAATCAGGCACTGAAGTTTTAGCTAGACTGAAAAAACTAACAGTCAAAGGTCAGAAATTATATTTCCTTTATTGGCTGTGCACTTTTTTCCTTGAGCCTTGATGACTGAACGTATGAGGCAGACAGAACAAAAAACATTTTTCCCTGATAAAACACTGAAAATATCTTCACAAGTCATTTATTCTAATATTGAGTTTTCATTTAATTTCAATCTAATATCTAGTTTTGAGCTTATTTTACTTAAAACAAATGAAAAATGTGAAATAATTTGCTCCAATAATTTTCTTGAATCAAGTGCCATTTTGTTGATAATAGTGATCTGCCTCATTCTACATTATTTTAGTGAGACTGCAGATGAGACTAAATATATATGAGCCTAATTTTCATCAGAATGGCTAAAAGGCCATGACTGGCAAAATAAATACAGGTTATTGTGTGTTAACATCTACTGCCTCAAACTGCACAACCCATTCTCTCTGTGGTTTTAACAGCTAATGAAAAAAAGCATTACTCACAGTAACTGTGTAAATGAATTTTTGATAACAGATATAGTCATGAGATACATATTTATGAGAACATCACAATTACAAGAGGTCTGCAAAAGTGAAACACTGATGCAACCACCTACCATGTCTCCAATACAATTCGTGATCTTTTCACACAGAAAATGCAAACATACTGTATGAGAGATGCGTCGAATGCACAACATGCAGTAGCCGTTGGTGTTCAGCCCTTCTCTTAGCCTTCTGTCAACACTGTAATCTTGCTGATGCCCTTGTTCCTCATTAGAGCTAGAGAGAGCGGGGCTTGGGGCGGGGGGGGGCTGTGATGTTGTTAACCCCAGACAGATGC
>OOFE01050691.1:60377-94739 GCA_900323365.1 Monocentris japonica | reverse complement strand
CTTGTTTCTGATTGAAGATTTCAAAGACCGTGATTTGACATGGTTTGATTTTAGAGACTGTTACGTGAGGAAACAGTTTGCGAATGATGCTGTTTAGAACTGTTTCGCTGTGAAAAATAAACAGATTGAATGTCACGTTTCTAATGACATATATAATGTAGAAGTTCTCAAGATTTATAACACGGGAGATCTCTGACTTGAAACCTCAGTTCATTTTCATTACCAAGCAAATGACCACAATAGAACATAATAGGTTTCGTCATTACGTGTTGGTATCAAATTAAGGGCCAGGTGATGATAGCTTGGGAGGAAATGTTTTGATGACTAATAGTGCTACATACTGCTGTTTCTGTTTGAGGAGAAAAGCTGATGTCTTAATACCACCTAGTGGTAATATCATGTAGTGTACTGTGCCAACATTGGTGGAGCGTCTTCTCTACCTTCATTGTAAACTATTGCAGTAATTAGTAATGCAAGAGTCATGAGTTGACAAATTTGACAACATTATTTTGTCTCTATTTTATGTAAGGAATGACAGAAAACAGAAAATCAGAAATGAAGGTAAGCCTTATGTGTCTCAAAATCTTAATATAGGAACCAAACCAGGAATAATAAACTTGACAAAAACAATTGTTGAAAATAATTTTAATCTCATGGCAACTACCTACTTCAATAGTTCAAAACAATATGAGCATCAGAAGTAAAATAATTAAATCTGCCCCATTGTCTTATTTGCATGAGTCCAACACATCCAGTGATATTTTGTAACATCAGATGGCACCGTTTCATCAAAAAGAGCAGAACGGGTCCACAAGTCAATTAATAGGTACATGGATACAAGTAAAGAATTAAAACTAGACTTCCCATACAGAGTATGAAATTCCCGAACATTCCCCATCTTAAATACACTTCACAATACCATGATTTTCCATGACCTATGGGAACCCTGAATGAGTACTAAACTGACTACAATGGTAACTGTACAACCTGAATCACTACATTACAGTTCAGAACCACAGTAAAATAAAAAAAGACATGGCACTTAAAGGATTCAAGGATTTTTTAATTGATTTACCAAAGAATGCCTTTTCATTTTAGCAGCATAATGGTTAGGTTGAGGTATTTCTATGTTCATACACAGGTAATCAACTGAACCATTCAGTCGCGTACAAAAATAGGGTGAACAATTGCATTAATACAAACACTCATTCATAATGACTTGTGCATAAAAACATGAATACACGCGTACACAGAATAAATGCACACACTCACACACTCACACACACACCCTGTGTGCAGCTGTAGCCTGCAGTAGACTTGTTCTCCAAGCAGTCTTTTTAAGGCAGGCTTCCTTAATGTTGCCATTTTGGCTGTCAAGACAAGAGAAAACAACAGCTGTCACTTGCAAAATGCATTTACAGAAAACAAAAATGAAATAAAATCACAAAAGATCAGAACAACAACATGGACAGTGCAATTCATGATCTATCAGCTTGGGCTGATAGTGTTGGCTCCATATCTCCACCAAAGGAAGTCATTTTGCCACGTTAAAGTTTTATGGTGTACAACCTACTGCATGGTTTTGTGGAATGCATTGCAAATAGCCAAAGCATATGTCCACTCACTCTTTAGGAGTCCACACTCTTCTCCAGGCCCCGGGCCAGCACACCCCCTATGCTCTCCCCCTTCCAGGAGAAGAGGCTGGAGTGAGATGGGGAGGGCAAGCAATGGGACTTGGAGGTCCTGGACAGTGAAGGACTGAGTAGTGGTGATCCACTGCTGGTCTTGCGCTTCTGGGCCAGACCCCTGTGGTCATAGCTGACTCCCCTCCGGTGAATCCCTGGAGGTCTCCCTCTGCTGCGGGGGGAGGGATGAGTTGGATGGTGAGGAAAAGGGGAAGGCTTCCCCAACCCCGGCATAGGTGAGGTCGAGTGTCTCTCTGAGAGTAGTAGTGGCTGAGGAGGGCATGGCTTTTTTCCTTGGGTGAAGGTACCGTTGATTGGTCCTTGAGAGGAGGGGGTGGGGCGCACCTTGGTGGGGGAGTGTGGCTGGCCCTTCTCATAGAGGGGGTGGTCCCTGATGTGTTTGGAGGATTGGTCCTCACTGCTGTGTGAAAGCTTAGTAGCTTTCTGTGCTGTACTAGCAGCTCCCATGAGCTCCAGCTCCCTCAGCCAAGCCTTGCTGGGTCGCCCGACAGGGTTGCGTGTTCGACCCAGCCCAAGGCTAGCAGAGGAGATGGTTGAGGAAGGCGGCTTGGTGCTGGGGCAGTTGTGCTGACTGCTCTTGGTCTCTGATTGTCCTGAGGAGGTGGACCCAAGGCTAGAGGAACCAGATGGAGAGGAAGATCTGGCCCCAGTCCTGATAGATGACCTTGTGGCAGTAGTTGTGACGTGATGTGACCTGAGACCTGTTGAGACTTGAGGCATTTTTCTGTAAGTTAAAGCAAAAACACATAGCTGATTAGGTTCTTGATATGGTACATCAACCAATCATTTGGGAAACCTATTAGATGAGGGGCGGTCTCCCAGCTAACTAAGCAACTCACTACTCCACCTTGCTGTACCAAAATTGGCGGCATTTCCCTTAAGTACATGAGAGGAGTGACACTCACTTCCATAAGTGAGTGCTGATGTGGTGCTCCACCATGGCACTGAGGGCAAACCGCAAGTGATGCAACCGCCGGTCGAAGGTAAAGATGCTACAACCAAAGGTGCGACTTCCAAAAGTGCATAGCTGAAGAGGAAAAACAATTTTATGAAGCCAGCTTCACTCAAGTAACCTTGGGTAGGGTGTAAAATTCTCTCCCTGACAGCAGTGTCTTATCTGAGGTCCTTATCGTGAAGCAGTGCCTACAGTGTCTCTCTCTAAGACCATAGAGCTTATTTTATGTTGCTACTTGTGATACAGGCTACACATCTAAGATACCAATCCTAATCCAGTGGCTACTACTGTGATTCAGTATGTGTGTGCACTCACCCCAAGAGGTTTGGGGTGCCAGGGGGTGGCAAGTAGGTCCCTGGCCTCCTTGTGCTCCTCTCCTTCACTCTCCTCGCTAGACAGCAGGCTCTGGTTGAAGGGGTAGGGAGGTTGTACCTCCACAGTGCTGTCACCATCCTCATCTGGACCACTTTCTGATGACTCCCTGGACATGCTGGGAAGCCAAAGGAATGCAAAAATGAGAATGATGCATTACAACAGAGCAGGGGCTGAACGGTAAAACACATAAAAAGTTGGTCTATGTATAGAAATCGATCTCTTATGCATCACGTGTTCTCTGTCATACCAGAGACGAATCTCACTCAGCTCTTGCTTGTAAACACAGACAGAATCAAAAAAAGCTGTCTGACAAAAAACTTTTTTCATAACTTTTTAACTTGGGATGTTACCGTCCACAAAGTGACATTACCCCAGCTGCTAACTGAGTCTATATATTCAACAAGTCACATAATCGTACATCAATGAGCGGAAAATTTTTTTTTTCTCTCCCGTGCATTGAACGTTTGTCCCCTGAGATGAGCATTGAACAGTATTTTATAGCCTCGAGGAGGACGAAAGCCAAAGGGAGTCCAAACCTGAGGTAGATGCAAAACATGCAGATAAAATCTAACAGGAAAAGCCCTCAACCCAACCTGCTGAAATGAATTAATTTCAGCAGCTACAACAATATCCTTTATTATCACAATGGAAAGGGAATGCATTGAAATAAAATGTTTAAGCCATGACAGAATCAAGCTGCCACCACAAATAAAGTTGTGAGCTGAGGGAAACACTGCATTCCATACCTGAGAATTGGACAGTTACTGCCAAAGTTGTGTTTGCTGCGTTGGGCTGTTGATGTCTCCTCTGGGGCCTCTGAATGTGGCGGAGTGTCTTTAGACGTGACGGGAAGTCGCTCCAGATTATAGCCTGCAGAACCTGTCCTCTGTTCCATTACTAGCTGGTCAAAGGTCTTGCTCCTACCCATCACCTTCCGCCGTTGGTGGATGGAATGAATCTATTTTGAAAGAACAGGGGAGGAGAGACTTTTACATCTCATACAATACAAATGACAATCTTATTCACTTCCATGTCTTTTTTTAAACTAAAGAATGCTCATAAATATATTTGTGTTTTTATAGATAACCATAATTAAGATAAAAGTAACATTATGGGCTAAAAGGCCATAGGGGAATGTGAGGGGGCACTGAGAGAGTTTACATTGCACATAAGCTGCCGAGTGCACAGCTTCTTCCTTTCTGGATCCAGCACTCCACAGTGTTTGTCCAGGTCACATTCTTTCTCTAGGGAAAGAAAACAAACACAGTAGCCAGTCAGCAGCAGTAACAACAGCAAGACACAGACAGTCAGATGATCCATGCTGGCTGAGTTTGTCATATGCTAGTTTTTTGAAAGATGTAGCAATTGACAGCACTACTGCATAAGGCCTGAGTACATTATACAACAAAATACAGCTGTACACAACCCAGGATATTATTATTGATAAGAGTGTATGTAAGTTCAATAAAGCATGCAGAAGAAAAGAATCAACAGCCACTGTGTGAATGACAGACTTACTGTAGACGTTTTTGTAAGTCCGGCTATAGGTTCTCGGGCTCCGCAGAGGACTGTGTGGGTCATCAGATTGCCCCACAGGCCTCTGCAGTGGGGGTTTCTCTGAAGGAAAGGTGGAGGAGGAAGAGGAGGAGAGCCCAGCAGGGGTCAGGGGTCCTGAGTGCCATGGAGGAACCCTGGGGCGAGACGTGGAGGAGTAGGGAGGGTTCTCCTGAGGGAACGTCTCCACTGGAGGTAAACTGCGGAGGTAGTTGGAGAAATAAAATGAAGATTGAATTTATGAGAGACATGGTGATGCTGGGTTCTATTATCATGCAATTAAGATACAACAAGTGAGCTAGTAAATGTCAGGTGCTTGCAAGCCCTAAATGACATAAAATGTGAGATGATTTCTATTTGAATTGAGATGATATTTCTAAAGCAGTCGGCATGCAGGCATTTTTGTATAACTATAACTAGCTTCACTGACATTCTGCAGGTTTAATGAACTGTAATAGTTATTGTTGTTGCCAATGTAATATCCTGACGTTGCAAATAAACAAGGGAACATTACTAAAAGTTACTGTGTTTATTGTTGTTATTGTTGATTCTCAGCCTGAATGTATCTGTCTCTCACTTCTCACTTGTGACTCACTTCCTTCACTATCCCAGCCAACACTTTGCTGTCCCCATCCTACATCCACTGTCCTATAGTTCCTATTACTGCTGCAACAAACCAACAAATGAGCAATGAATGAACAATGAACAAACAATGAGGAAATGACCACTGAGTTCTTCAAGAGGAGACCAGACTACCAGTTTAGCATGTATTAAAGCATACTGCACATTTAAACCTTTGTAATAATCCAGATCTCACAGTTAATAAAGTGAAAGATTTTGTTGCTACCTGACTGCCTCCTTCTGGGCCTTAGTAGGTCTGTGTTGGGGGACAGCTAATGCTGCCGAGGAGTCCCTGGCCACATGGCACCTGCTGTCCTTCTGCCTTTCTCTGGAGGAGGAGAGAATTGAGGAGGGCCGGCCAGGCCGAGGTCGCTGCTGGGGAGCCAAGGTGGAGGACTGGCTATACAGCTTACTGAGAGGACCATGGCGCCTCTCACAGTGCTTTTCAAAGGCCTGGGGCTTGACCACCTGACCACAGTGGCTGCACACCACCAGGTAGAAGTCATCATGTGCGGGGCAATGGCCATATATTGGCATATCTGTAGTGGAAAATGCAAAAGTACAGTGCAAGTTAAATACATTTCAGAAGAGAAGACTAGTGATATGCCAGCTACAGATGTTATTATGAACAACCACACTCGCCTTCTTTCCTGAGGGTCATGGTCTCTGTGTGCTTCTTTGTATACTTGCTGCATTCTTCCACATTCGGCCCTGCTGCATGTACAGCAAAGACGTTTTGTCAGGATAGAAAACTTAACAGTGACTTAGGTACGGGGCAAGCCCCTGGGGGGCGTCCGCTACCAAACACCCACTGTCAACAGTTCCCTTGTTATTTGGCCTGGCCATAGCTAACGTTGGCTGGCTAGTTTTTGTTATTGCAGCCCGGCCAAATCCCTCTTAAGTAGCGCTGTTATGTTATGAGTGAGAGTAGTTGGCCAGCTAATGCTAACGTTAGTTGTACCTGTCACGTGTAATATAATGTTTTTAACGCTACACCAATGAATGTCAAAGAAACAAGAAATGAAATTGCTTTTTTTGAGTGATGCCTAGCGTGCTGTGCTATCTGGCAAGCCAGTTAAAGTTACTAGCAAACCCATCCTGCACTAGGACCCAGTAGGTCTTTTGTTTGAGTTGCGCTTTATGTCGCTTTATGTATATTACACAGAACAATCAAAGTACTACAACACCTTAACGTGACATAAAGGAACTCTGGGGCAGAGGATGTGACTCACCATCAGATGATAAAATATTCGCCCTATCTATCCATGAACTCCAATTTAATCCAACAAAATCGTCGAGATTAGGATTTCGCCGATCCAAAGCGGCCATTGCTGCTTTAGCGCGCTCACGAGTTGACACCATCAGTTCACGCGCATCCTATACGCGTCACGTAGCTTGTTTCCGCGTTGGATTATAGAATGCGTGGTCGTGCACAGAAAAAGCGCCATATTAAAAACAGGGTGCAAACGGGATGTGCAAAGTTGCCTTGTATACATTTAAAACCGAACTGGTCAGGGCCATCTACTCTGAGCATACTGGTCTATCAGTATAGCACAACTATCCAGTCCCTTCCTCGTGGCCCTGAAATGCCCCAGCTATCTAGTGAACATATTATGAAGATGTTTGTTTGTGAGATGGCCATGGTGTCATAAGACAATGATACCCGTGAGATATTCAGTTTGGCAGAAAATCAGACACACAAATGACAAATCCAGCTCTTCCCTTTAATTATGTACAACATGTCATGACCACAGAATATCTTCTTGGATTTTACTTGGACTTCACACTGACCTATTTTCCATGTATAGTAAGATAATGGTGGATAAGGTTTAGATTAAGCCAGGCTAAATCAAAGGGGAAATGCATTGCATAAAAAGGGGAAATGCATTGCATAAAGTTAAATGATGACAATCATGAACAGCTTGCCTTCCCTTAAAACTAACTGGAGGTAGAAGAGAGGCAAAAGGAAGCTAAAACCTGTTATCAGTTAATTTATGAAACATTGAGTAGCAACTAACAAGGCTGTATAAGGCTATTAAATTGATTGAACATTAGCATAAAAATACTGCAGGGGTTTGCTGGGTTATTTTCTTAGAAAAGCTTTAATTTAAACAATACAAACATGCAGGACAAAGCGAAAAACATGTCCATATCCTTTTTAAAAAGGTCTGCAAATTCTTCCAAACAAGTATAATATTGGTTACATGTAAAATCAGTGAAGAGCTAATATTCTCCAAAACTGATATATGCACAACAGAATTTTCAGCTATTATGTAGCTTAATATTGTAAGATGATGAGACATGAAATGGAAGGGAATTCTAAATACACTTACAGATGCCTTAGTTGTTTAAGTTGGACTGAATTTTTGTCTGCAATAAAGACATGCATTACCAATAAATGCATTCAAAGTATTTATGGTATTTGGTATTTTTGCATTTCCTACAATGGATGGTCCTGAGGTTTATAGGGAGTGCTCACTTTATAAATGAGTATTTATGTCAATAAGTTGTAAAAGTGATGTGAGTTGCTACACACTCACTATGATGCTGCATTATGTTTCATCACCAGCATGGGCATTGATGACTTGAGTTTAAAACCTGAAATTTTAACATCCATTATAAGAACATTGTTGACTGCCTTTTAAATTGATGCATTTTTCTGCTTCAATTTCAGTCTATCTAGAACACTTTCAGTACCTTCAGAAACTTTTATTTTCAAGATAGAATAGCCCTAAATGTAAATTCTAACACTCATCAAGAAGGACCAAATGTATACCTCATAATCTGTAACACTTTTCTAAGAACAGTTAGTACCAAATGATCACTCAATATCAGTACATATACAACACTTCTGAGATGAGGAAGCTGTGCAGTTAGGATGGCCTGACTCCTCCCTCCACTTCTGCAGGCTGGTTGGCTGATTTGTGGAAGGGTGTTTCCTTATAAATGAACCAGCAGTTGCCACCCCACAATATGAGGTTAAGAAAACCAAAAATCTGCCAAAGGAGGTTAAAAATGAGCAAAGCAGATATGTCAAAGATCCCAAGCTGTGGTTTGTAGCATTTTTAAAAAAGACTGAGTTGCATATAACTTACCACAGAGGCATTTAGTCGGCCCATGTGAGGCACTCCGCCTGGGGTGCACTTGTTGTTGACATCCTTGCAGACATCAAGAAGAGTGACAATGGTTGAAGGACTGGTGGCCCACTTCACATCCGTCAAGCCTTTACCCCAAGCCGATGACGACGCCAACCACAGAAAGGCCAAGGCTGCAGTCACCAGCAGGTCCTTTTAGCAAGATAGAAAAATACCAAATCCAAGAACACAGTTACAGTTTCAGTCAAACACCAGCTAGTGGAGTGCTGGCTGTATTTGCAAGGGGGACATACCCCTCCCAGTGTTTAATTTACACAGCTCTGTTAAATGCCCTTTCTCTGGCTCTCGGTCGGATTCCAGAATAAAGTTGGCATCAGAGGCTAAATTTTGTAAACCTAGCACAGAAGTCCAAATGTTGCTCCAATGAGTTGAAATAACTATTATGAGTGTATAGTGGAAAAAAAGGCAAGCCAGCTTGTTTAAAAGAAGCTAGATTCAGCCGTTCAGATTCAGTGATATCATTTAGATATCAGTCATTACTTACATTTGCCCGCTTCAAATAGCAATAGTTTCATCTCACCCTACCACTATGCTATTTGTAATGGATAAATGGGGAATTTAGTCCAATGCAAGCATTTCACCAAAACAACCAAAAGTTATGAACAATGCAGGTAAACATACCACAATGGGGCCACGGCTAGATTCCCTATACCAGTGTTGGTAGCCCAGGTAGATGACTAGCGTGGCAGTGCTGTAGAGAAAGGCAAGCACTCCGATACAGACAAAAAACTGTGCTGAGGACGAGTGGTCTCCAGTCAGGTAGAAATCAGTGAAGCCAGTTTTATTGATTGCACAGTTAGGGACTTTGTATGAATCCTGCATCAACCTGTGTGAGCAAAGATACAACATATTCAGTTATGGTTATCTTGATCATAAACACGTGATTCCTAATACGCCACCATACAACTGTATGAGATTGTGTGTGTGTTTGTTCCCACACACCTGAACGGATAGTTAAAGGATGCATGTATTTCCTGGCTGACGCTCCCTTGGCACTGCACGTTGACGCTTGTGGTGCCAGCGTAACCCACAGTTGTAGCGAATGCAAATATTGAGAACACCTGCAGCCAAAGTCCAGAGAAAGACACAAGCACAGAGAAGACATGTTGGCACCGAACGATGTTCAGTGCCCTGTAGTAGACTGGTGACACACACACACACACACACCCTACTTTGTGCATGCATTTTGACAGGAAATATTTTGCATCATTGTGCAGGCTTCACGGCCCAAGCATGTCATTACTTTTATGATCAACCAAATCTAAAACTTCTGCCAAGTATTAAATACTGACAGTATAATAATGTAGTTATTACCTATGACAGTTTGCTGTTACTCGCCAGATAAAGTAAAATGTTTTGAGTTCCCTACATGGTAAAATACTTCATAAGCTAGAGGTGTTTAGTTGACTAAGCTAAACCATTTGAATGGAGCAAAGCGTCGCTTAGGCTTATCAAATTTGTATCATATCAGCTGACAACCTGGTGTGTCAATTTGATACACGCAAACTGTTAAAACGTCGAGCTAGACAAAGTAAAATACTACATCACAGTGCACTACAAATCAAAAGGTAAGAGTCACAGCCTCTCCAGGAGCACTGTGGGTCACAAGACCAACACGATCATCGATTTGGAAGGCATTCAACTGTGTGGGCTGGACAGCTCATACATTCAACACAGCCTACACAGGCCATATGGAAAAAAAGGATTAGGAAAAACTCACCCATTCGAGTAGTCGAATAAATGCCAGAGGCTCTTTCAGGGGTCCCAGATCAAGACTGAACCCCGACATGAGAATTTTCTAGTGAAACAAAGATGCAATGTAAGAAGTATATTGCTCAAGAAGGCAAACACAAATAGGTTCTTAACCCAAAATTATGCGCCATAAGCGCTTTTACTCTTTCTATCAGCATTAGTACCTGGGCGACGCCTTCCATCGTTGGTCTAGAAAAAATACTGTTGATATCTGAAATATGTTTTTCTTCCGTGTATCTCGTGAGGTTTTTTGTGCCTGTTAGGGCTTGTCAAACTTTTCTCCAACTTCAGCGAACTATAGTAGTCTACACGTGATCACTGACGCGCTGAAAGCGACGCGAGGGGCGTTTGTAATACAGATATGTAGACTTTACTATACATCATTGCCTATGCCTATACGTACATGTATGCTATCACATGATGAAGCAAGGCTATACTACCATCATACTGTTGCTTCACCACGTTTCTGTTCAACTGTCACCAGTATCATTTCCTGAGCAACTGTTCTGCTTACATTCAGATGGACATAAACTTTGAAATTTTGCAGTGTATAAAAAGCAAGGGCGGAAGTAACTTATTACAGTTACTTGTGTTGCTGTAATTGAGTCGCTTTTTGTGTACTTTTGAAATGACATTTTACTTTTACTTAAATATATTTTGAGTAGTGTATTATGCGACACTTTAAATCATCGTACCAATTTTGTAAGCAAATTGTGGAGCCATTCGCTTTGAACAGTCAGTGAGAAGAGATCAGAGTAATCTGGCTTTACTTGTAAAGGTTTTTTTCAATTAAAATAATCTAGTTTAGAGGTGCATCGAAAAGTTCACATCTAACCATGATCTCTTTTAAAAAAAAATGTAACTTTTACATTACATTTTAAATAAAACGTTTTACTTTTACTTTACACCAGTAATTTTACCTCTGGGTAAGTAACATTTCAGCAAAGTACCAGTGCTTCTACATGAGGAGGATATTTTGGTACTAGTTTCCTGGGTAGTTGTCACAAGAGGTCGCAGTTTCCTCACACAGTGTGTCTTACCAAACTGACCTTTTTCACCCGAAGCAAGCCTGTGCATCCCATGACTCCCATCAGAGTAACCTGATCCCATTTAAACAGGCTGTCTATGTAATGGCATTGCTTTGGAGAATTTTAATATAACTGCCCTTTGGTAAGCTGGCAAATTCAGGAACACTTGTGTCCAACCCTTAATTCACCTTTCTTTCCTCAACACAGCAAGTAGGCAAGGCAGGAACAGTTGGGCACTTGTGGAAAGGCAGCGTTGTCCCTCTAACACAGAGCACATCTCGAAGGAATAAGAGTGTCTTTGTTCTCCACCTTTTAATATTTGACTGGGTTGCCATGGGGGAGGGGTTGCCACTCCATTGTACAGTCCCTTTGCAGAGGAATGCTGCTCTGCAGATCAGATTATTTGCCTTTCTGAGTGAATCTGGGACGAAGAAATATGTTTCCATGTTAATGAAAAAGACATTTCAAGTTTCAAGTTCAAGGTTTCAGGGTTTTTCAGAACACCCCTAACTTGTTCTACAGCATATTGTTTTTGACTCTGGTGTGACAACATTTTCTTGTTGCAGGTCAACAAACTTGTCAGACCGGCGCTGCCACACTAAAGACAAATATGCATGACAATGTGGTCACAACCTCTCTTACCAATGATGTTTCAATTATCCTGCTAGTGTGACTATGCAACAACATCCCCTCCCACCTTCTTGGAGGTTTACAAGTCTATTCCAAAGGAGGTATATTACTCAGCAAACCACAGGAGAACCAAAACAAGTAAATCCTTGGTCTGTAGGTTGATTCTGTACGGTCGGCCCCATGGTAGCTTTAGTTACATGGATTTCTTCAGCAACACATGATCAGCAGTCATGGGTTCCCTGTGGCACCAGGTCCCACTGTCCCATCACATGCACAAATTTAATCAAGAACAGAACATGACTCACTGCAACCAATTAAATTAATAAATCTAATTTTGAGAGTGCAAAATCTAAATGACACCCATTTCAATTCATGTATACAGATAGAGAAGGGTTCATTTTCCTTATTGGTCCTGTTCTTCTGGACCGATGATAAGCGTTGTCATAATGTCACACCTCAGCTACCTCAAAATAGTTGAGACTGAACATTGATGAATAGGATGTGAGTCCACATGTCTGCTGCCATAGAGAGAAATCAATTGCAATACTGCATCCAATAAACTGTGTAACTTCTCTGTACTAATGACATTAGGAGATTCTTTCCAAAATGAGATATCCGCCATTGGAATAAAGTGACCACTAATCTTGTGCTACAACAAATTATGACACTTTTAAAGCATAGGAGGAAACTTAAATCCTTTGTTGAGAAAATGACAACAGCTTTAAAGACCAGATCTTCTATAGTTTTGCGGTATTGAATGAAGACCCTTGTGATGACCTTTCCCCCCAACATAGCTATATAGCATTTTGAAATAGAACTAGAATTATTATCTGCTCATAAATGCTCACTGAATGCAAGAGGCTCCCACGAGTGGAGGGATTATTCAGCTTCTTCTAATCTGCAGTTTGAGGCTTCCAGGATCACACCAGATGTTAAATCCCTGCCAGAATCAACAGTGTGTCTGTGTGAAAAAAAAAAGATTTAGGAACCCTGTTTATTACCAACTATTTTAGATGTCCGTGTAAAGCTTGATTTGAATTAAAATAGTTACAGATCAATTTCCACCATTGTGGACAGACTATTGTGGACTATTCATGAGTCTACCTCTCAATCTATCTTGACAAGGCTTTGACAGCTAGGTACGTAGGTCTTGTTGTGCGCTCAGGGTTGAACCAATCAGAACAGCGTATACGTTTGTTGAACGGAGGACTGGCCAATCACAGCGTCCTGTTTCTGCGGAGGCGTACGTCCCCGAGACACATTTTGAATGATCGTTATGTTCTATCACTTTAGCTAAGGAGTTGCAGAGAGAATTATTGGTCTTGAACGTCCCATCAAATGAAACAATTTGCGGTTTCCAAATATTTATATTGTTCAGACGTTGTTTTTCCTGGTGCAGTGGAAAAATTGGAGTTTATAGCGCACCGACTCGACACGTATGTGAGCCGAGCATACAAAGCCGCAGTAGCTTACTCGCTGTCAGGACTACTGTTTTGTTGATGTCATCCGCGGCAGAGCTGGAGCGACCTTCAATTTCTAGGCAAGATTAGGATAAACAAAGGCTCGTTTTTGTTTTTGTTTTTGTTTTTTTTTTTACCACTGACACACACAACCACAATGGGACTTCTTTTGCACTATATTCTGTTTTTTCTTTTCACTTTCACAGTTGGTTTAGATTTTCAACCGGGAATCAAAACCAACGCACAGTCAGTTTTTGTGAGGCGTTATAAAACAGAGAAAGCTGTGAAGAGGTCTCTACCCGAATGGCTTTCTCCTGCAAAGCACAAGATAAATAGAAGAAGCGCTGAGCAAGGGGACACCTGTAAAGCTCTTCAAGGATATGCCGCCAAGTTGGCTGACAACACCCACGGCGTAAGTCACCAATACAGGTCCAGTTACTTTTCCCATGTCTAACAAATGGAGGTCCCATTGAATACGCTGCGCAGGTGCTAATCAGGTATACAAGTTTAGGCCTCATCATCTATCCGCCAGGTACAAGGCAAGCCACGATGCCCAGAATGAATCTAAATAAGGACTACTGTTAATTTATTGTTATTCAATATTACGAAATTGACCTGCAGACAGTAGGAATATGCCTACATAAGTTTTGTCCGGTATTTCTTCTTTCCCCTAGGTATAAGGGTATCTATTGCCCTGCCCTGCCTGTTCTGGACAGCCATAATAATGTCTTTATTCGTTTTTGGCGCAGTAAAGCCAGTGTGCCATTATAGTGCAGTGAAAGAATCATATCTTCAGATGTCTCCGGTACAGCATGCAGCTTAGAGGGTCCAGGCTACATCTCAAATGTTCCACAAATGGCTATGACCTATATTCTGTTCTTCTCAAGGATGCATCTGTGTTCTATATTCTGTGGTCCCACTTTTTCCTGCCTCACTGAGTCTGAATGTGGCTTTTTTCATGAATGTTGACAGGGCTAGGGCTCGGCCTAGGAGAATCCTTGTGACTGGCAGTGTGGTAGTTATTGAGTAATTGCGAGCTGTGTCTGTGTATGAAAGTAGATAGAAACCAGGGGATATGTTAGGATACAGAGACTACTTTCTCCTTAAGGGCCATGCAGTTAAATCCTGGAGAGGAGACTAGGCTAAATTTGGTATCACCAGATGTGTTATGGAATTCACTGTTTTAGCACAGAATTTAGTGTATTTAGTGCACCAAGAAGGATAATGCAGCTTACAAAATATCTAGGCAACCATGCAATGTTCTCTTCATAACAAAAGTAAATGGAAGAGGTAAGCAGACCCCGGTAGATTAGTGTGCTGTTTGTTTGCCTAGATGCTCATTGTCACGTGATCGACTTTGCATTGCTGCCTTTACAGAGCTCGTCCTCTGTAAATTAAAGCAAAAGACAGACCCTGGTCTTGTGCTTTCCCCGCGAGGCTACTTCTGTAGGTCCCACAGGCACCAGAGCTGCTTATAGCACAAGCTGCTGGAAGTGGCCTTCTCTTACACAATCAATGAATATCTGCATGGTTAGAGTGAAGGGCCACTTGATGAGATGAGGCACTTAAGTGTTGTAGACAAGGCAAAAGGAGTAGCTCAGACAGTGAAAGCAAAAATATATTTGATCAATGACCTTTAGGAAAATAATTGTATCCTAACAATTTTGTTAGAGCCCAGACTGCCTCATTGACCTGACGTGCACACAATTCTTGTTAGAGTGGAGTCTTGTTGGCACCAATTTTAACCGGTTTTCCATTGGGGCAGTCTACACTGATTGCATTTGGTCTGAAGCCTAGTGCTTGCTGAAGTGCTTGCCTGTTCTGATAAGTGGTGCTTCACTTTTTACACTTGTCAGCAATGCTTAGACACAGCGAGGAGAGGGGAAACATGATGCTAGTCAAAGCAAAAATATTCTGTCTGTCGTGACAGTTCATGAATAGGCTTTGTATGCAGTGTGCAACTGTGTGGTCAGTCTTTCATTCTGTTTTGGCGTAATGGTTGTACTTCTGCTAATAATGTGGCATAATCTTCTGAGCCCCCCCACAACTATTTAGACACATACCACAGCAGTTATGCCCCTTTAAAATCATATAAAGCTATTATCTTATTTCCTTGTAACATTTGTCTTTCATGACATTTTTTTTCTTTTTCTTCAGTATGCCTTCAACGACCTCAGTGGATCGGTGTCGCTGGCCTGGGTCGGAGATGGCACAGGGGTGAGAGTTATATGCCTGTCTGTTTGCACTTAACATATCTCTTCTGTAATGTTGTTCTATTGTGACACGAGCAGGACAGACTTGACTCGGTTGCTCAGCGGATAATGTATGTGAAAATGACAGGTTACACTGCGAGCACAGAGCCTGGGTTCACTTCACTCTTAAATTACAGAATGAGTTCACTCACATCAGGGTCTTAATGCACATTAATAAAAGATCCACGTCCCGCTCCATCAAGCTGAATCTTGCTATCTTGTCAGGTCATCCTGGCTTTGACGACTTTTCACGTGCCATTCTTCATGTTAAGATTTGGGCAGTCCAAACTCTATCGAAGGTATGTTGATCTGATCTATTAGAAAAGAACAGGGTTTGTATCTGACTTGCTTTTAACTTGGCTGAACCAATTTGTGTTCCAGTGAGAACTACGGGAAGTCCTTCCAGGATGTGACCAACCTGATCAACAACACCTTCATCAGAACAGAGTTTGGCATCGCTATTGGCCCAGAGAACTCTGGCAAAGTGAGTCACTTGATGAAATTAAACAGCGCGTGCTTCAGTGTCGTCGTAGACTGTTGACAAATGTGTGTTCTGCTGTAAACTACCAGAGAAACCTCATGTCATCAATCTGAATTTTGTACTCTGGCTCATAGGTGATCTTGACAGGTGACATGTCTGGAGGTCTTGGGTCTCGGATCTTTGTCTCTGATAACTTTGGAAACAATTTCACCCACCATGACCTGCCCTTCAACCCCCTGATGCAGATCATGTACAACCCTCATGATGCCAACGTGTTGCTGGTCATCAGCAACAATGTAAGTAGGTGGTGGTAGCAAAGTGTCAGTGAATGCTTAGAGCTGTAAAATAGCCTGTCTGGATGTCGCTTAGCTCTCTAGAGGCCTGGTGAGAAAAGCCTTTCTGTTGCTGTATACGGGTATCTTAGATCACTAGTAGAACTATGTCATGATGAGAGGGACCAGGAAGAATACTGCTGGTCACTGTTTTGCAACGTGTTTGCATGTTGCGCAAACATGTTGCAAAGCAGGCTTCTGTTTATGGACAGCTCTAATATACCAAGTTCTATCTGTCGGCTCACCTGAGTAACGTTCTGTGTTTTGGCATTGCAATGTTAGTTCCTAATTTAAGAGATCTGTTTTTGTTTTTGTCTTCAGAAGGAACTGTGGCTGTCTGAGGACTTTGGTGGCAACTGGAAAAAGATCCATGACATGGTGTGTCTGGTGAAATGGTAAGAGATCCCCATCCTGTTATCACTGTTGATACCTTACCTCGCCAGGTATGAATGAATGGAAGCAAACATGTTATCACTTCTTTAAGATGAACAAGGCTATATAATATTATCCAATATCCTTAAGCATCTGAGTCTAGGTGTCAGTCACTAGCTCAGTGAAATGTCTGTTCGGGAGGAGTGCAAGAACCACATTCTTATCAGTGTGGCGCAAGGTAAAGAATTCAGGAAGTGTTTATGCTGGTACATATCTATTGGCTGATTGCCATTCTCCTCTAACAAGCGTGATCATTATAGGTATGGGGGAGACATTGAATTTTCACTTCTCTTCTTGACAGGAGATTAGGTACTATATGGGGAATTGAAGCAAAAGTATGTTTAGCTGTGTTTTGACTTGCTCTCCCTTGGATGGCTTGCTGATTAGTTCCAAGACTTGCATTAACATTTATCAACCTGAGACAAACCTGTCCAAATATCCCCTCCCAGGATTTTATTGTTGCTGCACCATTGTAAAATTGACATTAAAACTGCATTGCAGTTGGTGACTGTTTGACTAGCTGTTTATTTGGGCCAAGCCCTAGCAGCAGTGTTTACGGTTTTGAGATAGTTCCTGGTATGCATAACTGAATGACTTGGCAGCTGTGAATGTGTTTACTTTCATTTTTAAGGGTGTGGGTCCAAGCCTGCTGAGTCTGAGATCTTTACATACAACACAGCCTTTCATATCATCCCATGAGACCTGACCTTGATATGGACAGGCCATGGGAAAATGGGTCAATTTCAACTGGGGCAGGACTGGAGTTTTCTGAAGTCATAACAAAGTACATGTTTAGGAAGGGCAAGGCTGTGTGTGTAAGGTTGCATTTGGCATGTCAATACCATGTCAATTATATGTCAATACAAGCTACGCAAAAATCGTCAAGTCCGCCAATGGCCATTTTCAAATACCAGCTTAAATGTTCAGTCTCTGCTTCAACTTCGGCACGTCTCGTTTCTAAAAAGAACTATTCTAATATCATGTTCATACCAAAGCAGTGTTGGAGCAAACTGTAGAATTGTAAGTTTCACTTTCGTTTTCACAACGGGAGGCTCTGTTGGATTGAGTGCTGGTCTACTGGTCTACTAGTCTACTGGTCTACTGGTCTGTCTCATAAGGGGATGTGCCTGCGGTGTGTTTACAAGCAACAGCTGAGTGAACGTCGGCCTCCATGTTTGCCGTGTTCAAATTGGCGCTGTTGTTGTGGGGGTCGTCGTGTATCTAAACAACGTATGAAACCAAACTGAACTTCTTGTTTGCATGTTCTCCCCGGTACTTTGGTGTGGTCGGAAAGCAATCTCCAACTCTTTTGGGGAACTAAAAAGGTTCCTGCTCAAAAAAATACCCAAAAGGTTCTAGTTCCTATCAACAAGACATGTCTGCACATATACTGTTTATATATCCTTGACACTGAGATGATATGTTGCGGGCTGCCTATCTGACACACTTGGTGCTTTCTTCTCTGATTCTAGGGGAGTGAAGAACACCATCTTCTTTACCTCCAACCTCAATGGATCCTGCAGTGAGTGACACTTTCATTAAGCAAAACTTCAAATCGAAAAGTCCCTTCTTAAAGCCCCAACCTACATTTTTTTGACCTCATCAATTTTGACTGTAGTACCCACAGATTATTGAGGAACGCTACGTGGAAAATAATGTCATTGCAACTTAACTCAAAACATGATACATGCACTTGTAAGTTGTTATATTGAGAGCCCCATTAATAATAATAAAGTTGGGTTGGCATGATGTAAGTATAATATTTTGATCTGTGTTGAAGCATGAGGTAAGCATATCTCCAAACAAAAAGATTGATCTTCAATGCGCTGAAAGATGACAGATGACCATGATCAGATGAGGAAAAAACTTTGTAGCACTGTTATGCTCCTCATTGAACCTTTAATTATCCTAAAATAGACAATCTCTACTTCTCTCACATTTACACCTTCAGCATTTTTATTTCTTACATTATTTTTTCCAGTTGAGCATGGGATGCTGGAGCTGAGGAGGACAACAGACTATGGGAAAACCATCAAGACTGTGGCCAGTAAGATCTTCTCCTTTGGCCTGGGTGGACGCTTCCTTTTTGCCTCTGTAATAACAGACAAGGTTAGTACGAGTTCACATCACCAGCACATAGGGAAACGTAATCAATATACAGAGGCTTAGTATTGAATGCATGTATGTATGAAAAAGCATGAGTCTGCATGCTTTGAAATACAATCTACATTTGTGAGGGGAGCTGTGTCTCTTAGTACCTACAGATTGTTTTCATGACAGTGAATTTTAAAAGGCTTATTAGGAAAGTATTTTATCAATGTCAGTATAGTTAAATGGACATACTTTTTTATTTCTGCATTTGTTTTCAAAGAGTTGGCATTTGGGAAGTATCAATTATTAACAAACATTGGAAGTAGTATGTTACCCATGTAATAGTAATTGAATAGTAATTCAGTATGGATCATATCTACTACAGTTGAGTAGTGTGCTAAATGTCTGCTCCATAGTTGGCTCATAGCAGATGCTGTTAAATTCAGCATTACTTTGTGAGCATAGCTCTGAGGACAGATGCTTTGTGTTTGCTGGTATGCATGTGTCTGTGTCCTTGGTCATTTCCTCTTTGACTTGCTAGCGTATATTCACATGAGTTATTTGTACTCTAACCCCAACCATTTCTCATCTTCTCTCTTCCTCTATCTTTTCCTCTTTCTTCTCTCGTCTGCCTGTCCCTCTTCCTCTCTCTGTCTTTTCTACCTCTCTGTCTTTGCAGGGCATGTCGAGGGTGATCCATGTGTCGGTGGACCAGGGTGAGGTTTGGAACATGGCCCAGCTGCCCCCTGTTGGTCATGAGCAGTTCTACTCTATCTTAGCAGCCAACGATGACATGGTCTTCATGCATGTAGATGAACCAGGAGGTCAGTCCATACAGCACCCCAAGCAATTTTACACTTTTACTGACCATACCGTATAGTGATAGTGACAATCCTCAATCCTCACAACCATACCTTATTCTGAGTATGCACTTTCCACCACTACATTGTTTCCAAACAGCAGTTCTGAATCTTTGCATCTGTATTTGACCTATATGTGATCCCATGTGAATTTTTCTGTGTTGATAATGGTTATTAATGTCCACAGATACAGGATTTGGCACCATTTATGTATCAGATGACCGAGGAACTGTGTACTCAAAGTCCCTGGAGCACCACCTCTATACCACCACAGGGGGCGAGACCGACTTCACTAACGTCACCTCCCTGCGGGGGGTCTTCATCACGAGTGTCCTGGCTGAAGGTAGATGTAATCCTATGCATGCATTTAGATATACAGACAAATAGCAACACATGGACGCATGCCTGTACTCAATGTTCCACAGAAACACACACACACACGACTTCTCCGTTTCACACCATATAAATATTTCATTAGCTGTTGAGTGTGAGATGAGCTGCCTGTCTGGAGGAGCTGGCTGTTAAAGTCACTTCAACAGAAATGCCTCACATCACCAGCTCCCCAATGAATCATATCCCCTCTCCTCTGCTCACTGTGTTTGCTCCTTAACTCTTACTTGACTTTTTTTTTCTCCCAGCTTTTCTCTCTTTCATGATCATTCTGTGGTCACAGGAATATTACACTATGGGCCAGACCCTTGCTTCTATTTTTAGGGTCAAGGAGTTTAAGGTTATTTGCAGCAGCTAAATGCCCAAGTCTGAATGTGAACATAAGTAATTGTCTTGTTCCAGATGGCTCAGTGCAGTCTGTGGTGTCCTTTGACCAGGGAGGGGAGTGGCTTCCCCTGCAGAAACCTTCCAACAGCAAGTGTGACGCTACAGCCAAAGACCCAGACAAGGTAAACCAGAGCAGATGGGTGTGTATGGAGAAAGATGATATGATCAGTGATGAATTTAGTTTGATAAAGTGTGTTTTGTATTACAACGGCAACAAGGCCAAAATTCCATATTATTGGTTATTTTTATCTCCAGTCAATAAACACACATACTGTTTGTGTTTGTGTCTCTATAGTGCAGTCTTCACATCCACGCAGCCTACAGTACTTCTATGAGACTCAACGTCCCCATGCTGCCTCTGACTGAACCGAACGCTGTAGGCCTCATCCTCGCTCATGGTAACACACCACCCTCTTCTAGCTTCAGCTACAGCCTCCATAGCAAAAAGCTGGACCTGGAATTTCCCAAACAAATTGTTTATAAAGATGTGGTGTGTACAGAGATTGACTGGAAGAATTATTGTTTGCTTGATTTTCACTGTGGTATCCCTTTAGGGAGTGTTGGCGATGCCATCTCAGTGATGAAGCCTGACGTGTATGTGTCTGATGATGGGGGGTACACTTGGCTACTGGCCCTCAAGGGGCCCCATCACTACGCCATTCTGGACTCCGGAGGTCTGCTGGTGGCTGTGGAGCACAGCACCACTCAACCCATCAACCAGATCAAGTGAGATAGTTAGAGGGGATGGAGAAGCTTGGGATGGTCCTAGGAGACGTCTTTTTCTGTTTTTCAATCTGTGTTCTGAATTAAATTTAGACTCATGGGGATGCGGATGTCAAGTCATAGGCCTCACAAACAATAGTAGTTTTAGGATTTTTATAGGCACTGTTGCAATGATGCAATGTTGATTACATATGGTAACAAAATGCCATCATTTCTACCTTTTTCTAAATTTCATGCTGATGTAAAACGTTAAGCTGATGTCTGTGCATTCTTCGTCATCCTGGCAGGTTTTCCACTGATGAAGGACAGTGCTGGGGTGTGTACAACTTCACCAACGACCCTATCCAGTTTACAGGGCTGGCATCAGAGCCAGGAGCTCGCTCCATGAATGTCAGTATCTGGGGCTACCGAGAATCATACTTCAGCCAGTACTGGGTCTCTGTCACCATCGACTTCAGGGAGCTCCTCACCAGAGACTGTGAGTGACATGGTGATCCATTCACAAGAAATATATATCACCTAACGTTACACTACTAACTGATTGTATTGTAATTCATTCATTTAGACATGATTTTTGTCAATAATTTGTGATTAGTTCCAGATACCAACACATTATGTTTGCAAATAGAGTCTTTTATATTTTTAGGTGATGATAAGGACTACGTGCAGTGGTTGGCCCACTCTGATGACATCAGTGACCCCAACGATGGCTGCATGCTGGGCTACAAAGAGAGATTCCTGCGACTAAGGAAGGACTCTGTTTGCTGGAACGGACGAGATTACCAGGTCAACACCCAGCCAACCCCCTGCCTGTGTACCTTGGATGACTACCTGTGGTAAGATTTCAATTTAACCTAATGACTCAGAAATTGTTCCTTCCACCCTTGCTTACTATCCTGCCAACTTACGCCTCTCTGCAGTGACTTCGGATACTACCGTAAGGAGAACAGCTCAGAGTGTGTGGAGCAGCCGGACCTGAAGGGCCAGGTTCTGGAGTTCTGTCTGCATGGCAAGGAGGAGCAACTGCAGACTAGTGGGTAAGGCTCCAGTTTTAGCCTCTAAATCCAAAAGCTCCCTAGATGTCAATACACTAGTCTGCTCCTTAACTATTAACACAAAGGATAACATGAATAAAACTAGTTGTCACTGAATGTTTGGCAGTCAACAAACTACCAAAACACTCAAACAAAATATCATTCTCCATACAATCATGAAATGACCAATGCACTCCTGCTTCTCAGCTATAGGAAAATCCCTGGAGATAAATGTGAGGGAGATGTTATGCCTGAGCGTAAAGAGATAGACCTCAGCAAGAGGTGTGTCAGTGACCTGCTGGGCCCAGAAACACTGGTCAGTATGTCTACTCATTCATCATGACTGACGACAAAGACTTTTGTAAATTTGAGAATATATTTTTATATTTATGATTACTCATTTCTACTCCCATCCTTCTACTTTTGTTGGCAGAATCACTCCTCCAAGTCAGTGTTCATTGTGATAACAGTCATCATCATCATGCTGCTCAGCATTGTAGCAGGAGTCTTGTTCGTCAAGAAATATGTGTGTGGCGGCAGGTTAGTGTAACTCTCTCTCCTATATGGATGGTTACTGTATTCCAAACCTCCACTTCAAAAGGACGTGTCCAGGATCTCATACTGTATATGGGTGATTCTACCAAAATGGTTCAAATTGGGGATTGGAAAAAGTGGTATTTCGTTTTCCCCAAACTTAAACCATAATACATATGTTACACCACATCTAAGATAGGTAGCATCTTAGTTATATACCCTATCTAAGACTCACATATCTATCAAAAGTACAAGTGACATTTCATATGATATAATTCAGAATTTTCTCCTCTTACAAAGTATGTCACTGGTCTAAAATGTGACTATTTTAATATCCCCCTTTAAAGAATATTTTTTAAATGCATCTATATTTTTTGCACAATAAGTCATTTTTTTTTTAAAACTTATTTCAATATCTGAGAAATGAGAAAAATTGAAATGCAATCTTTCTTTTTAAAATCTGCAAATTTCAATAGATTGATTTCATAGTTACTGATTTATAAAATGACATGTACAATTAATCAATTTTGATCATTGTATTGCAATTGATAACTCAAAACATGGTGATAACAGTACTTTGGTGACAAGATGGTAACATATTCTCTTTACTGATAACCGATAATTCCTCTTGATGGTGATCATCAAATGCATTTTATCTAATATATTAATACCTTTTTTGTAATTCACTACTCTCCTTCATTTGTTGGATATCAGCATTATATCATTATCTATATCTATATGTTTTCAGTACATCATTTCATCACATTCATAAACATACTGGAGTAGATGACTTAATTATGTTCATTTTCTTGAAAGAATTGAAAGATTTTGTCAATTCACCATGTCACTTCTGAAACATTACCATTTGTTTTGTAAATGAAAATCTTGGCTAATTCTGAAAATGGCTGGCATGCACATGGCTAGCAAACTCAGCTATGGACAGTGCACTGATAAATATAATACTTTGCTTCAAAAACAAAAATTGTGGAGCTCTATTTAAAAAAAGAATGTAAAAAAAAAAAAAAAAAAATAGGGGTAGGGGCGGTCTCCCAATATAAAGTAGCATATAAATGCTGATTTTGTATGTATTTGACTTAAAAATACACACTAACATAGTCTTAATAAATATCTAACACGAACACTTAATTGCTTTTTAAAATAATTTTCTTAGAGGGGGATGGAAATTTGAACCGGTAGAAATGCCCATATACTTCTGTAGACAGCTGTATTTTGACTATTCTGTGTTTTGACTGTGATTGCCTTCCCACTGTTCCTTTTCTTTTCCTCTGTTATGAGTTTTAAGTGTAAATAATTTGTCTGTTTAGTGATCTCACAGTGTTTGATTGTGGCGTGCAGGTTCCTGGTCCACAGGTACTCTGTGCTGCAGCAGCATGTTGAGGCCAATGCCATCGATGGGATGGACGACCCACTGGAGACCAGCCACACTCAGAACGGCAAGAGGGACTTCCATGACGACTCAGACGAGGTACGGTGGAAACATACTCCCTCATACACAGACGGACAGGATGCCAGATTTTTTAAAGGAGAGGGACTTATTATTGCAAAAGCAGTAATATGAATTAGACGCTCGAATGCCACCGCTGGTATTAGACATACGTGTGTCTTTAAAACTCAAAAGATGTTAAAATTCTGAGAGTTTGCGTCGAGTTGGAGTTTTTTGGTTGACAATCAGTGGTTACGTTTACATGCACGGAGTAACCTGGTTATTGGCCGTACTCGGGTTAAATTCTTATTCTTGTTAAGCTGTTTACATGCACCTTGGATACCCTGCGATTGAATATCCCCGCTGCCCTGAATACACCAATTAACAGAATATTCACCTGCCAGCTGCCCCCTCCCTCTTTGACTGAGCAATAGTAGGTTACTTCTAATACATGGTATAGAAATGATGATCCCACTAGTAGTCTGTGCCATCCTCTTGACACTCCTGACAACTAACCCCATGTTACAGGCTACTATAATGAATCACGGACATCAAGATCACTGTTAGCTGCTGCTATTCCCTCAACCCTAGAAACTTACAGATGCTGCCAGCAGGGAATACCATAATACCTTTCATCCATAGGACAATTATGGATGACAGTTGGGAGTCGGGTCTGGTAGGAGAGGGTGGTTATGCTTGAATTTAAAGATGTAGAATGGAAAGGAAACTTGCACGTCATGGGCCTCATTTGACAAGTTGTGCAGCATTATGGAGCCTATAATGAAGCCTTGCCATCCCACTGTGTGGCCCCTACTGTATACCACTTGCTATGAGTATTGCACTTGTCTTATATAAGTTAGGGAGCTGCAGGAGCTATTTTGTTGTCAGCAACCAATTCATAACCCTGTCAGTCTGAGTTTGTGCAGATGTTTAAATGCAACACTAACCCGTTTAATATCGTAGTAAGAGAGGCACCTTAACTGGGGTTCTCATAATCAGAAAATGATCTTATCTGGATACAGGGTTATATATACATGGGTCGACCCAAAACCAGGTTACCAGGTTAGGACTGTGAAACGTAGCTAATGTTTCCTTGTTTGCTCCTCTGTGGTGTTTCTGGCTTCATTGGTATGTTCTTTTGTTCTCTCTGCACAGGATCTGCTGGAATAGCAGGTACAAACTGTCCTGCAACAGAGCAACAGGTTTCCAGTCCTCCCTGTGGCTGGCCACAATCCTGTCACTCTTTCGTCTCCAGCTATTTCTTCCTCCCACCTTCTAGTGTGACCTTTGGCCTCCGCCAACAGACGAAGAGTCTGTCACTCTGCTGTCATCATGAGGTATCTAATGAATGTACAGAGGCTTCCTGGGACTAATTACACGGTTGAAGAGAACTAAGGAGGGCTTGTAGTGTTGTGCTTCGACTATTGATTCTGTTGAGTGAGTTTTTCTGGAGTTTTTCTAGGGAATGGAGGACTGCTGCAGTAATTTGGACTGTTGACAGAACCAGAGTAATGGATCGCTGCTTTGAAGCAAGCTAGCTATAATAATACGCCACCATTGCATTACGGGTTCTGCCTCTCCCATCACCTGGGAGTGCTATTGGGAATACTATCCACTTCTGTTGAAGATGTGTGTCCTTCTTCTCATGCACGTGTACATAAACCTTTCTCCTTTTTCCATTGTTGATGTGATTTCCTTTGGGTCTGTGTTAATACGTTTGCTCTTGATTGCTGTGGCTTGGTTAATAACTGTCCCAAGCCACTCAAGTCTTAATCCTTACTTTTAATGAAGTATTTGTCTAAGTGATAAGATGCTAGTGGAAACACTTGCATACAGTTTGATAGCAATAACATGTTTAGATACATTGCATCTGCACGGTTAACATTTTCAATGCCACAATATCTGTAATCTCTCCAGTTAGTTCATCTTTAGAAATTGTGTGAAATATGTAACCCAGGCTTAGCTTTCACACCACGCATCAATATGGAAGACTGTAAAGTGCGTCTCTTTTAAGACAGGTTTTAGTTAAAAAAATGTATGTCTGCAGTTGTGACTGCCTAAAGCACAAGGTCCTTTGTATGTAAAGAGTTTGTAGTTCAACATATTTCTTAAACGTGGTCTCACTAATGATTAATGTGATAAGACTGTAACAATTACTATTGTAACATCTCATTTTATTGCACATACAAATCATGCTTATAATTACTTGAGCAGTTTTTGTACTAACAAGAACTTTTCAACTTAATTAGCAAATGACAATAAATTGTCATTTGGTTTGAAGAGTTTCAGAAATTACAGAAATATTTATAGTAAATACCTACAGCTATTTTTTACAACAGATTCATATATGAAAGAAATGAATCAATTTAATTAGGACAGGAACTATGAGGAAAAGCAATGCAATTATTGAACTGTTGTCTGGTATGATTGACGGACGCTAGCATATCTGAAGGGTCAAACATGGTTCTGTAAGCTGACAATATTGTGCTGCTCTGCTGTCTGTATTTGGATATGAAGTGAGCAGATTCTCTAGACTCACTGGACTACTGAAGCTTTCTAACCGGGGTAGGCCATTCATAATTAACTACTGTATTTTTATCTTTCTGAAACTACTCAACTCTTACAGGGTTTTTGCTCCTTTTTAAACACTTGTTGCACAATTATCTGTCTTTGTCTTGTGTACAGTGCTTTCATACAGGTTTTATTTATTTGTGATGAGCAGGGTCAGAGTGCAGTAAATGTGATGTAGTTTGGATGTGGTTACACAAGTGCCTGGTGCGGGGATGTGATGAGAGCCCCGCGTGTATTCACTGATAATTGTTTTTTTAAATCAACTAATGTGTAACCAGCTACATCCAGTTTGTCAGTGACACCCCTAAATTGCACTTGTTACTTATGTTAACAGATCCTTGAGCAGTGAAGAAAATGTCTATTTCATATAAGTGCATGTTGATTTCCAATAACAATACATATGTTTAATGAAATTGTTTCTTCTACTCCACAGAGCTTGAAAAACAAAATAGGCTACGATAACCTGATTGTTCTCTCTGCTGTGTTTCACGTCTTCTCAATAGACATCACTAATATATTTTGATCTGAATTGAGGATAAACTTAAAAAGACAGAGAGGGGATACATGGGTATGTAGCTGCCATACACTGACTGGGGAGACACTTGCTGAATTCTTATTTAATGAAAGTTGATTGCATTAAGTGGTGGTGACACCTTTTTCTTACGGTTTGAGATGCTGTACAAATGAATAAGTCATTGTGATGGTTCTGTAAATATCCAATGTTACATCTTTGTATCTGCTACGTTTCTCTCCTGTATATTTGAGGCAATTTGCTTTAGGTTGACCAATAAATTAACATGTTCCTCTATTTCTCTAAGTTATTTTATTTATTAGGGGTTCAGTCAAATCAATTTCATCGGTATCCACTGCCTCATTTCACAATACTTATGTACACAACCGGCCCTATTAAGACATTAATGTGATATTGAGCATGTGGTAGACAGCCACTGACCAGAGTATCCCAACAAAGTGTAATAAGGCCAACCTGAAAAGCACACATGGTTGATGCTCCAGCAGATTTATACAGGAAGTCCTCAGATTCTATACAAGAAATTACCCTCTGTGTCTAAGAACTCTTTCCCAACTTGCACTACAGGAGAGGGCTTTGTTGTTAGCATAAGCTCTTCTAGTTCGTTCTCTGAAAACACCTGTCCATCCCAGCTCTCCTCTTCCTCACTTTCCTCCTCAAAAGCATCAGCTTTGGTAGCACTGTCATCCCCTGTTGATCCTGTTGTCACTGAGGCATATTTACTAGAAACAGCTGGTGAGACTGAGAGCTGGGTGGGCTGAGTGGCAAGAGGGGCAGAACTACCAGCATTGGCTGCCAGGGATCTTGAGCCTTTGCCTCTAGGCATCAGAGTCTGGTTGACTGTGGTGACCAATGCACCTGCTGTACTTCCAGCGGGCAGTATGGCTGGTGTGCTGTGCCCAGGCAACCTTGTCCCACTACCTGCAGATAGAGCCTGCTGACTGAGTCTAGCCATTACTTTGGCATCCTGTTTGGCTTTTCTTTCTGGAGTGGGGATGAACTTGCTCCTGAGGACTCTTAGGATGACATCAGGGGTGACAGAGAAGCCTTCAGCCAGACGCTCTACTGTCCACTCCTCTGGTTGCTCTTGTTTCAGATATCTGAAAGATGAATAACATTTGAGGCTGCAATGTGTCCAAAAGTGTTATTTGCACAATTAGAGTGAAGAAGGTTGTAAGGTATTTCTTGTGTGAGTAGCAGGATTGAATAAAAAGCATGTTTCGCTACTGCAAATCAGAGCTGCTCACCTGATCTGGTTAACAGCATCCCAGCTTAGCCTCCTCTCTGGAGGTCCTGATAGAGTCATCTGCCTCCTCATTATATGGTACTTCACGGTCCTCTGCCTCTTCCTCTCCTCACTGAAAAACATGTGAGATCATTTATTTACTTATCACAGTTTGTTAAGACGGAGTACAATGGGGAGTTATTTGAGAAATTTTACATTGGAATGATGTGTGATCATACTTAATGTTTCTGCTTCTTACTCGATCAAGGCCTGGAGCTTGTCCTCTTCATCCTCCATATCAAATTCTTCACCAGACACCTCATGGCTCTGTCTTGGTATTCTGTCTGAGGCTCTGCGCACATAGCTTTGTCCCATCCACGCTTCAGTATCTCTGCTTGCAAATCGGCAGCACCTTGCAGAAACTGTGGGCATCGCTGCCAGGGCGCCCAGCCTGGAGACCAGGGAGAGCAACCGGAGAGACATGACCATGCTGAAGGATCTGGCCTGGGTACTGGGAAGGCACACAGACAGCAGTCTCTTCACTGCTACACCAAAACAATTTGTATATTTTGTCAGAGGTCAATTCAGTCCCATACAACTTAACTAGCTTGATAATTATGGTTTATAGTTATTAGCTATAAAAACCAATTTGCCTGATAATCGACCTTGAGCGAGCAAATTCCATGCACCAAACTCGTTGATGCCAAAAACGAGACCTAACCCACGGGGACTGCTAGAAATGGATGTACTTCCGCAAATATACTGTAACGGCACATTCACAGCACCAACGCGCAGTACTGCCAACTACTGGAATGGAGGAGCAATTATCGGATGGACCTGAACAAAGAGGTTTAACTCAAAGATACAAACAATTAAAGCCACAGCGTAATACTTTAACAGCTAGCGGCGATTTGAAAGAACAGTGTAAAGCATTCGTAGACAGTGACAACGTTTACATCCACGCAGAGCTTGCGAGATAAACAATATCGTCTGTTTATGTGAATAAATGCAAATAGCGACAACTGCTGGGCGCCAGGCGGCACTGCACACGAACATCCTGCTTTCATGTTTCATGCAGCCACGCACCTCCTCCCAGTCGCCGTTGTTTCATTTGCGCCATTTTGTCCGCTCACTTTGGTGATTGGGCTTTAGAAAGCTGTACTAGAGCCAATCAGAGGGAAACCGGACAGCGAAGATACGGTAAGGGAGACCCGATTGAAGGCATTGGTAGTTGTCAGCACGGATTGGTTTGTCATGGACCAACCAAATTACTAACCCCACTAAATGCAAAAATCGAATGGCAGTTTGATTCCGACCGTCCCGTCCCCGGCTGGAAAGCCTGCAAATAAGTTGTTCTCACATTGGCTGTTGTGTGGAAACATGATCTCTCTCTGGCCGACAAGCGTTAGCTAGCTAGCCAAAGGCTCACATCTCAGACAAAGAGATGAGTGATCATGTTGACACCCAGCTAGCAGTGAATGTTTACTAGCGAATGGTAATTATAGCAACAATTCACCTAGAGTTATGGGTTGGTTGGCCGAACAACGTTAGCCAGCTAACTGTTACCTTTGTATGTTTTCTGACATATCTACCATGCGATGTAGTTAACGGTTAGCTAGCTAACTGGCGCTACCCTGGCTAGCTTTCTACACAAAATTAACTTGGCATCATAACACATGTTACAGTAAACAAAGAGGGGTATGACAGCAAGCTAATAGTTGTCTCATATGGATATGGGGTCATGCCCCCCCACACAAAGACAAGCTAACGTTACGAAATTGATTTAAAGGAATATTAGCGTTAGTTCCCCAAATAACGTTATATTTTCTGCCTTAGCACAATATTTTGGCAACATTCAGTAAACAGCTAAATTAATCTTGTCATTGGGATATCCAAGAACGTGCAGGTATCAGAGTTTTGTTGCTAATCATCTTATATGTCTCTTTCCCCAATATTAAGGGAGGACTGTGACACTAACTAGCTATGGAGCAGTACACCACTGCCACAACCACAACTGGGGAACAGATAGTTGTGCAGACTTCCAATGGACAGATCCAACAACAGGTGAGCATCGAATTTGCTCATATAAAGTTGGTTTGGAAAACTAAGATTGCCACACCATCTGAGTTTATCTGTTGACGCGCAACAGAGATGTGTTCTGCTGTTAGCACACGGCCAATGGGTACCCAGGATTAATCCGTTCTAGCTGATTCTTTGCTGATAGTGCTGAGATATCTGCGTTGTGTAGCTCCTTGCCTGAGACTGTAGCTGTCCTGCCTTGTCTGCAGACTCAGGGCACAGTGACCGCTGTGCAGCTGCAAACTGAAGCGCCAGTGGTGACGGCCTCGGGCCAGCAGGTGCAGACACTCCAGGTAGTGGTGTGACCGCCGTCCTGTGTCAGTGTCACGACAGTGTTACAGTCTCCCAACTGTGCATGCAGTAACCATGGCCATGGTTCATGACCCATTTCAGTGCTGTTTGGTTCATCCTCCCTCTTAGCATGTCTTCTAGCTGCATGTTCTTGACTCAGCACAGTGTGGCGTGTGTGAGCCTCATCTCCCTGCTTCTATGCTAATGGTTGTCACAAGACCACTGTCTATCAAAGCAAGTTTTACAAGTCAGACTTCATTGTCTATTATGAGGACATAGCCATTTGAAACATGGATCTTATGGATGTGTAATGTATGTAATAGAATAACCTTGTGGGGTTCACCATTGAATGTTGAATGCTACTTGTCTTACATGAATCCATACAGGCTGTCACTTAGGATTCATCATCTCATGCTATATTTTTCTTGCTGTCTCATTGCACAATGACGGTGGGTTCCTTCCGTATGGCATTTTGTATTCATTTTTATATCCCAAAACAGCAGGAATGACGGCATATCATCAAAGCTATTAACCAAGATGTGGTATCAGGAATGGTCCTGAATGACATTGTTTGCTTGTAATGATATAAGCCATAGCTATGGAATTATGGCAACTAACAGCTATTGCGTTACTCTAACAGTTTTTTGTCTCTCTCTTTAGGTCCAGGGCCAGCCTCTGATGGTCCAGGTGAGCGGTGGGCAACTTATCACGTCGTCAGGGCAACCCATCATGGTACAGGCCATGTCTGGGGGTCAGGGCCAGACCATTATGCAGGTCCCTGTGTCTGGAGCCCAGGGACTACAGCAGGTGAGGGGTGCAGTTCAGTTATTAGATCAAGGTCAGAATTCAAATCTTGCCACCTTTTACTGGACTGGGGATTTTTTCTGGATGGAGAAAATGGGGGTAATTGTAGTTATGAGACCCAGTTTCACTCTTGGGCCTATTCCAGTTTAAAAAGAGCTCTTATTTGGAAAATTATATAATGCTAAATGGAAACTTATTAATAAATGTAATTGTTTTATGTTTGTGGCATTGACCGATCTATGAGACCAGAAGATGAGTTTTCATTGTGCTTTTTATGGCTGTTGGGGTCCCTGCAGCTAAATGAATTTAAAGGAAACACTGCTGGGACATTGTGTATTTACCAAAAAGCGACGTGAAATAAGCCAACCTGTGGCTATGACTTTGTGATGTGTAGATTCAGCTGGTGCAGCCGGGCCAGATCCAACTGCAGGGCGGTCAGACCATCCAGCTCCAGGGCCAGCAGGGTCAGCCGCAGCAGATCATCATCCAGCAGCCCCAGACAGCCATCACCGCTGGACAGAACCAGGTCACTTTCCATCCCCATTCTGACGAGTCATGTTTTACTAGCTCCGACTGCCAAATCTTTTACATTATTACATCATTACCTCCCCTGGGGTCCCACAGGGCCAGCAGATCAGTGTGCAGGGCCAGCAGGTGGCCCAGACAGCTGACGGACAGACCATCGTCTACCAGCCTGTCAATGCAGATGGCACTGTCCTGCAGCAGGGTAAACCCATCTTTATCTTTTTTGTTGTTTTATTATATTCAATTTGTATGCTTTAAACAGCAGTACCATGATTATCCATTTTGAACAAGAATGGTGTTGCTAATACAAGACCAAGATGATTATGATGATGATGATCCCTGTGCTTGTAGGAATGATCACAATTCCAGCAGCCAGCTTGGCAGGTGCCCAGATTGTACAGGCAGGGGGTGCCAACACCAACACCACCAACAGCGGCCAAGGCACTGTGACCGTCACCCTGCCTGTCTCCGGCAACATGGTCAATGCAGGTGGAATGGTCATGGTAAGACCCTCTGCAGAGGTACCCAGCATCTTATTATCTACTTCTACCTAGCCTCACACTGGGGTGGGCTGTGGTGGAGGAGAAAGGATTATTAAAAGCACCACTCTTTTCATCACATTTAGTTATTAATTATGTAATGAATTATTCTAGACTTTTGTTGCTAGAAACAAAATCTGTGCTCACTTACAGCATCACTGTGTTAATTTTAGAATATTTTGATGTTAGTCAAAATTGTAGAAAGTGACTGAGACTTTTGTTGTACTTTGTTTTCCTTCCTGTCTTTGAAGCATTTCATAAGTTCTTAAATATCTGCATTAAATGTCCCTTAGGCTATGATTACATGTGCCGTTTCAGTGCAACCTTTACTATTATTTAGCGACACACAAAAATCAGATTCTGCCCACACTGCTGTCAGATCTTCAACACCAGATATAAGCCCTATATGGACTTTTTCACATTTGATGATAATGAAGAAATGTATTACTGTATGTTATTGTTTGGCATTCCTTGTAAATAACTAGTATTGGTCTACATTTCTATTTTCACTCTTTTGTTTAACATTTAGTTGCCACTCATTTTGGTTTTATATCCTCTTAAGACCCGGCAATTAATTTTTGTCCTCTGAATGGGATATGTATCTATTGTACTCTGTAGAAGACATCCTGGGCTTTTCAGTGATACCACATTTGTTGGTGTGTAACCATGACAACAAATGCCCTGTCTCTTCAAAATAGCAGCCGTCCCAACCAACCCAACCAACCATCCCACATTTTATGGGTGCAAGAGAGACACAATTAAAATTGTGCAGATATGGTGTTTCTGCAGCTAAAATTCAGTTTGATTTTAGAAAATGAGTGTATTAACTACAGTTATGTTTTCAGTGGTATACAGTAAATTTAACTCTCTGAATATGACACTGTTTGTCCATGTCCTGTGTGGTGGACAATAGGACTTGCTAACTTTTTACCTGATTTGTATAATATTTAGGAGACAGAACTGACTAATGCAGAGAATTTTTCTCAAAATTGTTGATTGAGGCTCAGACAAAGAGTTGTGTCAGATGATGAAGATTAGGTGGGACAGGTTGCAGTAGAGGATGGAGGAGGCATCAGCTGAGGATGAGCAAGAGGAAAACGATGCCTCCGAATGTGGACCATTAGGGCCAGAAGCATCTGCATGTTTTCACATAAACTGATGTCCACTACAGCGGACGTTCGATAAAAAATGAATACATACAATTTGTGAAAAAAACATTCACTGCTAAAATGACAAGTGTAACCATAGCCTTAGATGTCCCAGTCTGTTACTGACATGAATCATTCCAGGTCATTTGCGGCGACTGTGTTCATCATACACAGTAGGTGTGTGTCTGTCTCAATATGTACACTATATGGCCAAAAGTCAGTGGACACCTCTACTAATTCTTGAGTTCAGGTGTTTCAGCTACACTCATTGCTAACAGGTGCATAAAATCCAGCACATAGCCATGAAATCTCCATAGACAAACATTTAGAATGGGTGGTAAAGAGCTCAGTGACTTTAAACGTGGCACTGTCATAGGATGCCACCTTTAAAGTCACTGAGCTCTTTACCACCCATTCTAAATGTTTGTCTATGGAGATTTCATGGCTATGTGCTG
>OOFE01050691.1:45886-59574 GCA_900323365.1 Monocentris japonica | reverse complement strand
ATTCCCACAGACACACTCCAAAAGCTTATAGACACAGCCTTCCCAGAAGAGTGGCGGCTGTTATAGCCGCAAAGGGGGGTCCAACTCCATATTAATGCCCATGGTTTTAGAATGGGATGTCCAGCAAGCTCATATAGGTGTGATGGTCAGGTGTCCACTGACTGTTGGCCATATAGTGCACTTGTCTTTACCGTTTTCCTGCCTGAGGTTCTAAGCACCGTGCCTGTATGTGTCCCCTTCTCTCCATCAGATGGTGCCTGGAGGTGGCACAGTGCCCACTATGCAGCGTATCCCCCTGCCAGGAGCCGAGATGCTTGAGGAGGAGCCTCTGTACGTCAATGCCAAGCAGTACCACCGCATCCTGAAGCGAAGACAGGCCCGGGCCAAGCTGGAGGCTGAGGGCAAGATCCCCAAAGAGAGGAGGGTAAGGCACATTGGCCATCATCATCACACACCACATGGGTCTAGGTTTTCTCTGCACTTGAAATGAATACTGTCAACATTGGCATGGTGGTTGATTCCTGATGAAGTTCTTAGCTTACTGTAGTGATGATTCAGCTGGTACTGTTGATCCTTGGAGAGTTTAGTTCACTTGCGGACAACCATGTTTGTTCACAACATTAGATGAGTCTTGGTCCAACTCACCACTTTCTCTCTCTCAGAAATACCTACACGAGTCTCGCCACCGTCATGCCATGCAGCGCAAAAGGGGAGATGGAGGACGTTTCTTTTCGCCTAAGGAGAAGGAAGAAATGTCTTTGGCCCTGGCACAGGTAAGAGTATGTGTGGATGGAGACTTCGATTCCATATTCATTCCGTCAATATTTATAAAAAATAGTCTGTCCAGTCAGTAGACGTGTTATCATTTTGTCAACCGAGGACTTAACTACCTTGCTTTTTGAAAAGTACCATAATTTATAAATTTGTGTTGTCAGTCAAGAGTAGGTGTGACTTTACATGATGGGGAATATTTCATTTTGGAACAAAACTCTTCCTATTTTGTTATAATGACCAGATCCTTTCTTTATCCTTCTCTCCTGCTCAACAACAGCAGGAGGCGGCCCAGGCAGCAGCAGATGAGACGGTGGCTCAGATGATCAGAGTCTCATAGCACCAGGCCTCCATCTGTGAACTCCACCCTGCCTGAGACCCTTCACCCTAGCTAACCCATCTGCTGCACCTTCTGTCCTCATCTATACTCTTGTCTGTTCCACCCTCATGCATCAAACTACAGCCCCACCACTGGGTTTCTTCCATGATTTGTTCACTCCTACATTGGTCTTCCAGGGAGCTGGCCATGTGGCCGCTGAGCCTGCGGACTCGTCTATTCCCCTCCTCTGAAATGGAGGATGCCTCCCTGCTCAGCTGACCCAGCCGAGCACTTAGAAGCAGCTTTGCTTTTCTTACGGACATTTTATTTGGACAATTGTGAAATGTGAAGTTATGCGGAACCAGGGCTGAACTCCTGGAAACCATGGAAATGACAGCTCTGAAGCCATACCCTCTCAGACCCTGGTCAATCAAAAGGCTGAATCTGTCACCAGTGGATGCGTGTTGCTTTAAATATTTTTGGTAAATGGTACAGCATCAAGTTGTTGTTTTTTTCAGAACTGCAAGGATAGTTGGCACATTTACATGTGAAGGTTGAATTTATGATACACTTGTACCCTATATATTTTATGTGACATCCTGTATTTTGAGATTTTTTTTTTTTTCAACCCCATATTGTGGGGAAAAAAGTAAGTAAGTCCAACTTAAGTTCCTTGAGAAAAGACTGTAATCTGATACTAGTGTCAAGCTATTGTAGAGAATTTCTTTTTCCCCCATTGTGTATCAGCTGTACTTAAAAAGGTGCCCAATTCTCTGGATGTATTTTATACAATGTTTTTCATGATTAGACTCAGTGTATTTAGAGAAGTAGACAACTCATTGATGTTGCATCATATTGTATCATGTAGTTCCTTAGTTGTTGACTGTCAATCCACAGTAGGGTTGTTTTTTTTTTTTTTAATTTAAATTATAGATGCTACGTTTTTTTTACTCATCTGATGCAGTCCTCCAATAATATTTTTTTTTTTAATAATGAAAAAAAAGGTTGGACATTGAACTCTTGATGAAACTTCATTAAAGTGTTCATTAAATTTTATCAAAGTGACCTTAGTTTATTTGTGGTTATTTTTTCGCCCTCAGTTTTGTGTAGTTATCAGGATGGCTTGGTTTATTTAAACATTGCATAGTAAGGTGCCATGTACTTTTTAGGTATGAAAGACGATGAAATGTGATCATTTCAATCTGTCTGATAGGTGTACTCTTTATATGTGATTTAATCAGGCCTGCAAGGTTTTCCTGTGTATTTATATGTGCAGTCATGATTTGTGTGCATTTACAGAGTTAAGATATGTCAATGAAAAGCATTTTCGTTTTTCACATTAGCAGCCATTACAGGCTTAAAGTTATTTTGAAGGACCAGACCGAGCATTTACAGCAGATTAGTGCTCAGAAAAGGCACGCTCGCATTTTGTATCAGCTTTCATCTTTTTCCTTCTGCCAGGGAGGTGTGTGTGTGTGTGTGTGTGTGAGTGAGTGTGTGAGTGTGAGACGTATTACCGGCCCCGACGTAGTATGAAGTAATGTCATTACTTTTGTGTTTTTGTTCTGCATTCTGGTGACTTTTTATGTGTCCAATAAAAAAGAACGGCATCTGCATCTTTTATACTAGTTATTCTTATACTTGCAGGCGCATTTCTTTGTCTTCAAACTGGCTCCAACCGCCACTGAACTGATATAATGTTGCCATGGTGACAGTACATATTTTTTTGTGTAACGTATTTTGTTGACCGTTCGGAAAAAGCAGTGACAGTAGAGTGCCTAGATTGTTGTGTTAGTATTTTAATAAATATAGTAAAAGAGAAGATTTTAACATTTGATTAAAAAATATGAGCGAAATCCGGAGAAGTTACGCCACGGAAGTACACCGGGAAAGGGACATGACAATCAGGAGGGAAAATCTGGAGCGTTGGCCAGTAACGAGTAACGAGAAAGTAAAGCGTTATAAGTAACGAGCCCAACAGTGATCTTTTTCGTCTCCACTGGTGCTGATTGGATGAACACCGCCCACACACTGCCCACTTGTTCAGGTGACAGCCTCAACACACCGCCCCCTTTAGATGCTGCTGTCTGGGTAACTGCTAACCGGACGAAAACAAGTGTTTCTACCGCCTATTCGAAAGTAGCGGGGATAGAAAACAGGTTTATTCCTCAATGCTAGTTATTGTTCCGTACAAGGTCAGCTGGAATTGCTTTAGTGTTTATTTAGTGCCCAATCGGAGATTTTAAGGCAGCACGAAGCTTGGCCAAGAGGAAGGAGACAGACTATACTCTTCAAAATCGGATATTGTTATATATTTTCAGGTCGATTAACAGGTCGATATCTCCTGAATGCAATGACCGACTCGGTTGTGGACAGCAAGGCGGAGGTTAAACAAGCTACGAAATATGTCAAAGAAACCGAAAACGTTGCAGAAAAATATTCAGCAATGACTGTTAGTAAAAACAGCGACATGAATATGAACGTGGGGGAATTGCCCTCCGCAGCATTCACTGCGGTCCCCACTCTGAAATCCGTCAAGAAGGTAAGAACCGCGATGCTCGTCATCCTTCACAGTGAAGGACGGTGTGTACTGAAGGCTGACATGTGAAGAGGAGAAATCCGCGTTGGTGCGCATTGCACTGCAGTAAAGTCTACGACAGAAATGCTAGATATTTATGATATTCCGTGTTATTTACCTTATGTGTTCATATTGCACCGGCTCTCACCATTTCAGCCTACAGGTTGAGAGACATTCATGAACTCTGTAATGCATTGGCTGTGATACTGCAGTGTCTGCTGAATCGCACTATATCGACCTAGGCTGCAACATGAGGAACTATTTTAACCATAAACGATGGTTTGAAAAGTTGTGCAGTAATGCATCGAAATGTTTGACTTACCGTCATTATCAAGCCTCTCCTGCTGGACAGTCTAATAGATAGATAGACAGATACTAATCATATATTATGTGATTTTATTACATGTCTAACAACGTTGTATCAGCCTCAGTTGCAAAGCAGCTTTTATCAAGACTAGAATATTGTTAAAATCTGCTTTTATGTAACCTTCCCAGTTGTTTTAATCAAGAGTTACACGTTATTCCAACATTATGCTTCCTCTAAATAAATAAAAAGGGATGTTGAGCTGTGAAAATCTACAACACACTGTGCTTCCCATAAAAGTTAAATGATGTTCAGATCTGGTCATTGGGGAGGCCATGGGAGGTGTTTGACTTCATCCTGGTGTTCGTGAAAGCACTCTTGAATTGCAGTGTGTATGGAGGCGTTATCATCATGTAATATGGGAACATTGTGATGGAACAGTGTTTGCAATTTAGGGTGCATCTCTGTTAAATTGCCCTTGTATTCCTTATACAGCCATGCAGAGCAATCATCACACTTAATGGGTGTCACCAGATGGCTGCCTATGCTATAACAGATCCACCACAATGTTTAACAGTTGGCAACAGACATTGTGGTGTGAAGGCATCCTGTGTCTCTCTCCAAATGTTTACCTGCCTGGATGTAGGAAAAAGATTAGTGTCAGCAGAGATTGCACTTGAATTGTATACATTGGAATTTGTCATGCTCACATTGAGCCGTTGAATTGTAAATAAATACATTTAAAAATGTATTCAGTTTTAATTCAGTTGAATTTTTGAAATCAGTTCAGCATGATCATGACAGCTGGCAGTAATCTTTCCATAAAAAATGGTGAAAGACAATTCACCAGACCATATTAGTTTTTTTTCCATTGCTCTGAGTTTTGTACTCCTTACACCACATACACCTTTGTGTATTGCCCTTGGATACAACCAGCTTCAGATTGACAGCCCTGCCATAAACACGAGCTTCGGGAAGCTCACAACGAACAGTTTTTGTTGAGATTTTATCACAGAAGTGTTCATTCAATTCTGTGGTAATTTTTGAGGCCACAGTTTTGTGGTGTTTATTAAAGTTCAGTGTCCCTCTGAACTTTGACTTGAGAACACTGTTCCTCTATGCCGACGCAATTTGTCTGTGTTTGGCATATGCTGCTACGATTTGAAAGACTGTCCCCCATGCCACATTAAATGATTCTGCCTCTTTGTAACTCTATTAGTTACTTGACGTTGCTTTGAAAACAATTGACAGACTGCTTTTAAAACTGACACATACTGCTAATTGGAATTCAACTTAATATAACTTGCCTGAGTAATTGCATTCATGATTTTGTTGTGTCAAAGTCCTTTTTAATGTGATGCTTCCATGAGTTTGTCCACTCCCTGTACTCTGTTCATATTTTAACCAAGAGTAAGACAGCAGAGCAGAAAAAAAGATCTATTTTCTCAGCAGGGCTTACAGAGCCCAGAACATTATCTCTGCCCCCCTGTCTGGCAAGGCAATAATGTGTGGACTATGAGCAGCCTCAGGGAGCCTGATGTAAAACATATTGGATGGGAGGAATGTGGACCGCTCTTATGAAAACAAAGCTCTCTGTTATGAATAAATGTGAGAGCCCTGTGTCAAACCATGCCACCTGTTTGCATGAAAAAACAAACAGGCCAAAAAGATAAAAGAAAATGATAGTAAAGGGAAAATAAAACAGATGAAATTACAATGCCAGACAGTATCAAACATGAAAACAGTGAGATGGATTTCTGTTCAACTGATGTGCACTGTCACATAATCAACTATGCCAGGTGCCATAGGCAGACAAAATTGAAATGAGTATTACTGTGTGTGTGTGTGTGTGTGTGTGTGTGTGTGTGTGAGAGAGAGAGAAACAGTCCCACTATTCTGTCGCCTCTGTCTTTGAATCAATCCAACAGTTACACAATACGCCCCCTGGGAGTTGGACTGTGAATGTAGTCATGCATCATCATTTTGATCTGATCTCTGTGGGATATTTTACATAGAACAGACTGATTCTGAGTGCTTCTGGTTTGTCTATCATAATCTTATGGCATAGTTAGTTTACGTTGAGGTCAAATGCAGATCCTTTCCCCTGTTTGTTATGAAATGTTTCAAATATATTTATTGTGAAGCATCTTATTCCAGAAATGACATGAAATAAAATCCACGTGCTTCTTTTGAATATAACCATACATATGACCAACAGACATCGGACATGTTTACAAACAAAAACACAATTCAGGAAAAAAGAAATAGGAAAATAAAAATAAAAACACAAACTAAAAAGTAAAATACAATTTAAGAACCAATTTAAGATTTTGAGAATGCCAAACATTCTCAAAATCTTTAAGCTCATCCTTCAGAATGAATCTAATTCTCCAAGTTTTTTCGCTGTAATAAGACCATATGCTAGGAGATGCTGCTGTGCCACCTGAAGTTTCCTTAGATCCTCAGACACTCCCAAAATTATAAAAATTGGCTCCGGTTCCATCTGGACACCAAAAATCTTTGAGAAAAACCTAAATATTTCAATCCAATATATTATATTTATATTTATTTTGGGACATAGGGCATAACTATGAAGTAAATTAGCTTCTGCAGGGTCACACTTTTCACATAGAGGTGAGACCTCTGGAAATATTTTATATAACTTTGCCTTTGAGTAATGTAATCTATGTAACAATGTCGGGCATTGATGGCATGAATGTATTCTAGACTCTCATCCCAAATATCATCCAGTATCTGGAAATCTAATTCGTTTTCCCACTCTGCTTTTATGTTATCTGTAGTTGGATGACAAATGTCTTGTAGTATATAATATAAATGGGATATTATATGGTCTGACCCTACAAACAACCATCCAGTTTATCAGGCCTTGCGTTCTCAAAATTGGGAAGATGTACTCACACTGGTGAAATGATTCCTTGGCATCATATCTCTCTTGAAGATGGTGGAAAGATGCAAATGTCCCTTCCATATACAGGTCACCAATATTAGATATCCCCAATTCCCTCTATATGCTAAAGGTCCCATCCATAATGGAGGGAGCAAAAGAGGGGTTTGTTGATATGGGTAATTAAAGGATACTACCCTGAGTTTGAAATGTTTCCCCATTTGTTTCCAAATCCTTATCGTGTTATGAATGATAGGATTGTGTTCATAGCTTACTTTGTCAAGTGGAACAGGAGATAAAATGACACCAATGGAGTAGGGCAGGCAGTCCTCCCGCTCCATCTCCAATCAGCCAGAGTGCACCAGAGTATCGTCCAACCAGAAGGTAACGGAGCAGGCATTGGCCGCCCAGTAATATAGCATAAAACTAGGCAGTGCAAGCCCTCCATTAGTTTTATACTTGCAAAGATGGTCCTTTTTTATTCTATGAGACTTATAATTCCACACAAATGAAAGAATAATAGAGTCTAACTTTTTAAAAAAGGCGTGGTGAGGAATAAAGGTAGATTTTGGAAAAGATAAAGCGACTGTGGAAGAAAAATAATCTTAATTGCATGTACTCTGCCTAATAAAGAAATCGGAAGTGTCCTCCAAAATTGAATATTATTTTGGAGTTTGTTAATTAGAGGAATGAAGTTGATATTTCTTAGTGATCAGAATTCCTAAGTAAGTGAATTTCTCCAATGTTATTCTAAAGGGGAGTTGTTAAAGCCATTCATGATCTTTCATTTTAACAGGTATTAATTCACTTTTACCCCAGTTAATTTTATATCCGGAGAAGGTACCAAATAAATTAGTTATATTCAATATTAATGGGATTGTAGTCTGCGGTTGGGTTACGTACAGCAAAATGTCATCTGCGTAAAAGAAATCTTGTTTGTAGTATACTCTGTGTTGTAGCCATGTCTTTCAGGATGTGATTGAATAGTTTGTGCAAGTGGCTCCATGACTAGAGCGAACAGTAAAGGGCTAAGTGCACATCCCTGTCTTGTACCCCTGCAAAGCTTGAATTGGGTAGAAAGAGTCTGATTTGTGAGTATCCTAGAACTAGGGTTACTGTACAATAATTTCATCCAAGATATAAACTTCTTAATCTTAATTTTTTTTCAGTACTGCAAATAAGTAAGGCCATTCAACCTGATCAAATGCCTTTTCAGCATCCAAACTCAGGATAATAAGGTCTTCTTTGGGGTGCCTAGGGGAATGCATGATATTAAAGAGGCGTCTAAAAGAGTTCCTCTTTGGGATAAAACCCGTTTGGTCAGGATGCGCCAAGTTACTCATAAAGAGACTGAGTCTTCGAGCTAAAATCTTGGCCAATATCTTTTGGTCCGTGTTTAACAATGACACTGGCCTATATGAACCTACCTCCTCTAAATCTTTCCCCTTTGGAATTAAAGTGATAGTGGCTTCATTTAGTGTCTGTGGTAGCTGTGGTTATACATTCTAAGCAGATAGGAAGCCAACAAGGCACTAATGTGCATAACCTTTCATAAAATTGTCGGAATCTGTCATTTATATCCCTATGTAAGGTTTTTATTTATTTATTTATTTATTTATTTATTTTATTTTGTGATCATTTTCTATTTTGCGTAGTTGTCTTGCCAGTAATTTATGCAGCTTATCACCAAATTCAAAGTACTTCTGCTTTGTGAACATAAAAGCTCTGCCAATTCTTTCTGACAGTATTTGATTAAGTTTGTATTTGAGTGCTGAGATTTTATTGTGTTTCTCCATGGACAGTTGCCAAGCATTTTCCATTTCCAGCTTATGAATTTGCTCTTCTAATTCCGATTGCTCTGCCTTGTTACGTTTCTTAGAGAAGACTGAAAAGAAATGATGCATCCTCTCAAATAAGCCTTACAGGTTTCCCACAGTAGGTAGGAGTAGGAGTTTCGTTATTGTCATTGGTCTCCAATTCCTTTGCATTTTTGTAGAATCACACAATTTCATTGAAAATGATACGGGACAGTGATCACTGATAATTATCTGTGGTATTTTGCGTTATAGAAGTATGGCAGTAATTTACCGTCTACCAAACAAAAATCAATTCTGGCATAAACATTATGGACCCGAGAGTGGAAGGAATATTCTCTACCTGATGCATTCGAGATCCTCCATACGTCAAACAGATTCATATTATTAATATATGTTTTCAAAAGATTGCATGCATTTGAAGACGCCACTCTCTGAGTGGAAGACCTGTCCAAATATGAATCCAACACAACATTAAAACCTCCCCCAATGATTAGATTAGTACTAGAAATATCTGGTATTACGCTTAAAACCTTCCTAAAAAATTCAGGGTCATCACAATTTGGCCCATATATATTCAGCAAAGTCATTGACATAGACTGCATTTCCCCCATAACCATCACATATCTCCTGTCCTCGTCCACTACTGTGGATGTTTTCTTAAAAGGAACTCCCCTGCGAATCAAAATGGCTGCCCCTCTGACCTTCACTGATAAGTTGGAGTGGTATTTGACTTATCCACCTACATCTGAGTTTACCGTGTGAATCGTTTTTCAGGTGTGTTCCTTGTAAGAGAATTATGTCAGCTTGTAGTGATTTTAGGGAGGAGGGCACCTTGCCCCTTTTTACTGGCTCATTAATACCATTCACATTCCACGAGCAGAAGGTTATAACTTCCCTCTTCCCTCCTATTCCTGTATCATCCTGCATTATAATGGCAGAGTAAAGACATTACTCCTGGTTTCCTCCATCCCTCTACTGAGTACATGCAATCCTGAAATTGCCCACCCCCCTACCCACTCCCACCCTACCCTAGATACACTTAAACACAACATTATCAAGCTTTACTAACTGTGCCTAGCCTGACCTCTCCAAACACACACCTAACAGAAGATTAACTCTAACTCAAGCAACCGACTGCGGTTAAGCTCTTAATCTCTAATTCTGCTATTAACCAAACTAGTAGCTCTACAGTCATCGTGCAACTCACAACAAAACCAGCTTTTGTGTCAAAATATAGAAATCAGTTTCTAGTAAATGTAAACAATCTTATTCTTATTTATTACCTCCCGTCTCTATCACAAGTATTTGGGCCCTCTTCATTATGTGAGTGTCACTATGTTTGTTATGAAATGTGAATGATATATGATGTAATCTCAGTGCAGAGCCACTCTCCTTAGTTGTGTCACTCCCAGAAATAGCACAGAGACAGACTCAGATTCAAACTTAATTCAGACACACTATATTGAGAAATTACTTAGAGGATGGCGTCTTTCTTTGTTTATTGAAACTCCAAATCTGTCACATGCCACACAAGTACAGTATTTGTGCACCAGTGTGAGCCATATTAACATTTGGGGAAAAGTCACTATAAGCTGAGAAATGTAACACATCCATACTGACTGGTCTTCATCATTCTCTCTGTGCTTCAATGCCTTTGGCATTTTAAAAGGATCTCTTCATCTTCACTACACTATTTCTGTTATGCCTTCTTTATTGACAACTTGAAGTTGTCAATACAATCAATGTTCGCCAAACAAACTGACATGGTTGGTGAATAACTGTTCGGGCCTGTAGTGTGGTTGTGTGATGATATTCTCTTATGATCAAGGTATATGTTAGTAAGTAGAGGTTGTAGTTTGAGCCAAAGGTCATTGAGTTTTGGAGGAGGGATTACCAACCTGTATTTGTTCAAAACACTGTGTAATCCGTCATGCCTGTGTTGATCTAAACAGACGCCACTGAAGACTAAAGGACGTTTAATGATTTTGTAACCAGACTTCTCTGAAGAGTTTCACATTATTCAGCTCAAGAGTTGTTCACATACTGTACACCAGTCATACTCAATCGCAGTATATAAATACTGTGGGCATTCTGTCATGAAGTTATTGCTGAGTATGACAGCTGTCAGTCAGCAGTCCAGGCCTGATGTTTATACAAAGAAGGTCTGTGAGGATTAGGCTTGATGTCTTTTCAATCAAATGGCGTTGTAGAGTATTAGTGGTGTCAGGGTAAGTGGCTAATGTCTTATGCCAAGCCAACAGTCAGCCCTTATATCGCCCATTCACAATCACACCACAGCTTGAGTCTGTGACCTGGCCTGCTATCTACGAGGGAAAGGGTATTTTTAGCTGGAGGATGGGACTGGATGTGTTGCATGTTGATGCTGCAGAAGGCTAATGGTTTAATTCCTCCTGTCAATCCCTGTTTTTAGTTGTGGTTTGTGTGTGTGTGTATGTGTGTGAATTTGTCTTTTAGTTCTGTCTCTAAGTCAACATTTTGGTTTGTGTGCTCCTGCTTGTGCTCTCAGCACTTACAAATTCGACCATAGCCTACAACTCACTGACTTTAGCAGCTAGTTGTCAAGGGCAGAACCAGAGAGTGAAAGAGAGAGAGAGAGAGGACGGCAGGGTTGGCCTCTCTCCCTCTCCAGGTTGGCCATTAGAAATTATGATAATAGTTGGGAACCTCCCCCCGAGCTCTGCCTGGGAGTGTTCTGGGATAATAGCATCAGGGACACCTAGTACCATCACACAGAGGACACACGGGCACAGGGAGGTAGACTGAGAAACCGGAGAGACCAGAGACCGACTGGCAACCATGGCACACAGACATGGGCATGGGAGAGAAAGGGTGAGTCACTACTAATGTATCACCAGGAACTCGTGTGGCACATTTATTCAAGAAATTGCATGTCCCACACACAGGTGCACCAGAGTTGCACACTGCAAATTTTCCGTCTTCTTTTTGTAGTTATGCTGAATGCGTTTTTATTTGAATTCCTCATCAATGCAAACTATGGAGAAGTGTGTTTTCTTTGGCTTGCCACAAAAATGATATCTGTGACTGAAATACAGGTAGAGGATGAACAAGACCAGGATTATTAACTGGACACACCTCTGGAGGTGGCTACTCTGGAAGAGCAGTGTAAATAGAGTGCTGTCTTAAGTAACTTTGACTTTTTCATCATTCATCAGGCTAACCTCTGTTTTCCTACATGTTGCAACCACAGAAGAAGGATTCTCTCTGCTTTTGCTGTCTCTGTACTGAGGGAAGAACAACACTGAAATTTACTGGACTGGCCAGAACTTACGCTGAATTCCCAAGAGTCCAAACTGATGCAAAGCAAACACAAAATACTATTTTGCGAAAGTGCTAGATAGAGCACACTCCCAGTTGTCAAAACAGAAACACGCAGAGCTCCCCTCAGTTCATACTGTCTTTGAGCTTCTTGAGTTTCTTTATACTGACACAGTAGATTGTTTAGGCCCAGGTATCACTGCCCGTGGAAACAGGGATTGTGAGCTGTAGACATTTTGATCGATAGTGAGTTGCACTTCTTTGGCCAATTCTTACTGAATAACCTCTGTTTTTCATGTGATTTTCAAATTGTTCTTTGGTTGTGAAGTACTCTAAGAACCAGGTGAATGGTTTGGTTGTAAATGCAACAAACACATCAGCAAAATGTGGGCCAAATCATTTAATATAAAGCGAAGTATGGCTGATGAGGAATTAGAAATCGTTTTGTAGCTGCCCCTATGAAACACATCCATTCAGCATTAGCAGTGGCTACATTTTACTGTTTGTGTAGCGATTACCAGGGAACTAAATCATGCATGCCAGTGTCACCTGGTTCCTAGACCGCTCTCAAAAACGTACCATCTCAACATTATGCTAGAAAACAGAAATGATCTCTTCATGTACAACATCGCTTTGTGTGCGGTGCGCTCTCAGAAGTTGTTTTTAATGATTACACAAACAGTGCAATCTGTCGCCATAAACATAACACTGAACTAAACCTGTAAGATATGGCTATGAAATACTGTCCATGTGTAGTGCACCTCACACTCAAATGTCATCCAACTCACTGTTGTTAGTCTGGTATTCACGCTTTCCCGGATTTATCAGCTGTGTGTTGTGTCAACTCTGCAGGCCTGCACAATAGTTTTTAGTCCAAACACATTCTATGGACATCTAAAATATCAGAATGAGCAATCCCTACAGCTTTTTCAGAATGAATGAAGACAGTGGAATGGACTTAGGTATTACTGAGGCAAAGTGATGATTGGTATGTTAGCTGTGTGGAAACTCAAGGGTAGCATTGAGTATACCTGAAGGACCTTAACGCCACAGAGGACTTAGTGTTGTAATGCTTCTATTAAATGAGAACCTTTTGTATAAGTCATTTTTTTAGGGCTTACAAAGAAAGCCTTATGATCAGAATGACTCATGTACTTCTGAAATTGCATGACTGGGTTTGAATGTGCTTCAAACTAGCTCAACCCATAAAAACATCTAAACTATATATAATACTATATAAAACGATCAAATTAGGTAGAAACTTGAAAATCAAAACTGATTTTAAAATGTTTTTGCACAAAAGTAAAGGAAGGATGTAAGAAAAAAGAAGCACAACAGATATCAATGGAACAACACTCAGCTGTACAAAAAAAACAACTTGATCAGTTCAATAAAACATACTCAACAATTCTTAGATCTATTCTGCTGCCGGTGAGCTAATGCCATAACACCTTAATAAACATATATAACTGCAAAAACATTCAAACCACACAAGAATAAGAACACTTGTATATCCAAACCCAGATTGTAAAACTTACCCAAACACAAAACAGATATTGTCCCCCTCCTGTTTTTTTCTTTTTTTCCCCTCTCTCCCCCTCTTTAAAATACTATGAAGACAATTATTATTATTATTATTTTATTGTTTTCCCTCTGTTTTCTCTCTCTGTCTTACAAACTACCCCGTTACTTGTCTT
>OOFE01050691.1:0-24100 GCA_900323365.1 Monocentris japonica | reverse complement strand
AACTAAACTGATCCATGTGTGCAAAAATATGTGAACTCCTTCAATCAACAACTCCACTCTCTGGCATCTTCCTTGAGGGATTTTCTCTCACTCAGCCTACTCAGTGAGGTTTGAGGTCTCACATAAACAGCCACTTCAGGTCCTGCCACAGCATCGCATTTGGATTTAGGCCAGGACAACACTAAACTTCTTCTTCCTCTTTGGTAGATTTGCTTGAATGCTTAGGATCATGGTCTTGCTGACCAGCCACTTTCGGTTCAGCTTCAGCTCTCAGACTGATGACCTGACGTTCTTTTCATGAATTCTCTGGTTTCCCTCAGAATTCATGGTTCCCTTCATGATGTTGAGTCGTCCAGGAGCAGAGGAAGAAAAACAGGTCTGGTCTCATTTTTGATTGAGACCAAACAGTTAAATTCTGCACTCATCTTCCCAGAGAACAGACTCCCATAAATCTTCAGGTTTGTCAAGGTGATCTCTGGCAGTGTTGTTCTTTTTAGACAGTAGGGGCTTATTCCTGGCTACCCTTGCATGAAAACCATTTCTATTCAGTCTTCATATTGTTGATGGATACACAATGGCATCACATGCAGCAATAGAGGCTTGCAGATCTCTGTATGTAGATGCCTTTATATTCTTGGGTTGTGTTTTACTAGATCTAATATTTTTCTTGTGGCTCCTGGTGATAATTCACTTCCATAGCAGAGTTGCTGTCATGTTAAATGCTCTCCATTTGTATATTATGTGTCTCACAGTGGACTGATGGAGCCCAAATCTTTTTTGATTGACTTTATAACCTTCCCCAGACTGATGCACACTTACTACTCACTTCCTGAGGTCCTCTGAGGTCTCCTTAGATCACAGCATAGTGTTTTTAGTGTGTTTATGGGAGTGCCACACAAACTCCTATCCAAAGATCTGACCTTTGGCTAACTTCATACCTTTATTTACCCATCTGATTACCTACTTACCTACTTGATTTAACTAATACAAGAGGAGGTTCACTTATTTTTGCACCTGCATTGATTTTATTTCATGGAGAGAAATACAGACAGCTAGAGCTATTGCAGTTCTCTGATAACATAAAGGAGAACTCCCTATTATATACTAGGGCATAAACAAGTCTTGACCTCTTAGCAGGGGCCACTTCCCAAATGTCACAAGATGCTTACAGTTTTGTATATGCACATTTCCTTCCTTACACTTCTCTTTTGCAGTGATTTACTGCAAAAGGGAAGTGTATTCTATGCTTACATTCCACAGTGCTAATCAGTTTGGATGTGTCAGATTCAGATGAAATATTTTTGCACCTGCATTAATTCCCTTTAAACTATTTTAATTTTACTACATGCACATTTTCCTCTAACAAAAGCCAAAATTTCTATAATTGCACAAGGGGTTCACAAACTTTCAAGCAGGAGTGCATTGCCAATGGTGTTACATCACAGTCATCCACATTTCAAGTTTTCAAAGTCATGAGATGACAGCGCTTGCTTTTTTTTTTTTAAACAGTCCTTAATGCTCACTTGAACAAGTCCACTACCAGTTATAGTTCATCTTGTAGCGCAAGCTCCTTCTCTACCAGCTCTTCTCTAGATACTTATGCTGGGCTCCACCATTCAGGCCTTCAGGTGAAAAACAGCAGGCTATTATTCAGACTTATGCAACAAGTCAAGAGCCCACTGGCGGATTTACAAATCCACAAAAGGATAGAGCACTCTGAAAAGCCGGGGGCATTTTTGATTGATTGACTTTGGAAATTATGATGACGTGCTGTAACAGAGGGTGGGCTGCCTGCCTTTGTCTGGCACTGATAGACAGATGCGGTCGTCACATTGGCCTTTCAAAATACTATTGTTTATCGGGATCACCTTAATTATCTGGCACTGGCTGTATATCTGCCTCTTTTGTCTAGAAAGCTGTTGAGTAGGAAAGTATGGACGAGAGGGACTCAATGAAAACATATTTTGAGTCTGTATGTGCATATTAGACAGGCACATATTCTCACAGTTGAACTTTCTTTTTTATGTCTCAATAATTCAGGGTTAAAATGAATTTAAATTCCAACTGCCAAATATTTCCCCCTCTGTGCTGTAGAGGAAATTCAGATCTTGTATCTCTGCTGGTTCTTCACCTTGATGAATGTAATAGATAAATGTATTGATCACACTTACTATTCATAGTACACAGGTTTTATTTCATGGAGAGAAATACAGACAGCAAGAGCTACTGCAGTTCTCTCATAACATAAATGATAACTCCCTATTATATACTAAGGCATAAACACATCTTAACCTATTTTTAGCAGGGGCCACTTCCCAACTGTTACAAGATGCTTAGTTTCATACATGCACACGCCCTTCCTTTCACTTCTCTTTTACAGTGATTTACTGCGGAAGGGAAAGTGATCCCAAGTGGACTATGCTTAGATTCCACAGTGCTAATCACTTTGGATGCGTCCGATTCAGCATTTTTGTGTATGCACATGCATGTATGTCGACTCAAGGAGACTGACAGAGAGGGGGAAGAGAAACTATTGACTGGCAACTGCATTTCCTGTCTTGTGCTCTGCTGGTGAGAGATAACATCATTCATCCTGTTGATGCTTATAATGGAGAAACACAGTAAAATGCTTTTTACATGGTTAGTCTCCTCAGCTTCAGACACTGAAACATGCTAAATTAGTTACTCATCCACCCACGTGCTACAGTTTTCACTTTGCTGTTTGACTACACATATGTATTTTCATATTTTTCAGATGCTTGATTTATATTTTATATTTGATACCTATTATAAATAGTGTGCTTTGTTTTTTACTGTAAATATTGTTTTTGCTACTGTTGTTTTTTTGCACAATCCCGTGAGCATTGCCACTTTTCATTTCACTGCACATCCTGTATGCGTATGTGACAATAAAGTTCTTGACTTGACTTGGTGATTCACCTGGTAACTTTGCCCCATGACCAAACCATCACACACTGTTACTGTTCACATAAGGGCGCAATTGTACCTAGCGACTAGCCTTGGTGATGTTCAGCGTTACTGTATCTAAGCAACAAGGGGAACTCTTTCGTCCTCCTGGGGCAGAGTTGAGGCTTCTAGGCTTTCCCTCATGTCCCAAGGCTGGGTCCTCGTCTTCACAGGCCCCTGTGGGACAGGCAGTGTGGGCAGCGGAGCATCGACAAGGGCCAAAGACAAGCTCCTTAGAGGTCTGGAAGGGCTCCACATGGAGCTGGAGAAGGTTGTTATGGCAGCTGTTGCAGATACTGTATGTTTTATCTGGTCGCACAATAAATATTTGAATAGACATATACTATATAATATGTGAGAACAGTATCTCAACAGTTTTTGTTATTTTGAAAATTGCACTGCAAATGGAGCCAGTCCCTAGTTCCACTCAATAACTCTAGTGTATTGGCCAGCTCTTATTTCCTTGTATAGTCTTAAAGAGTTTTTGTTTGTTCCACAATGAGTGAGTGTCTCCATTAGTAAAGCTGGACATCACATGCTGTATTTGTTTTTCTAACCATGGACCCAAACACTATAGAGCTGATTGATTTGTGGGAGGCCTGACAGAAGAAAATGGTTGATAAGTGCATGCATGGCACAGGTACATATTTATCCAGCTGGGAGATGAGTAAGGTTGGAGAGGCATTACAAATTATCCTGGGCTATAGTAAACAATAAAGACGGATCAGTTATTAGTTAGCACACATTGTTAACACAAACACAGTCAGACGTGGCCATTGTGCTGGATCAGGTGAACGCCAGCCACATCTTTCAAAGTGTTTTTACTCATGCATCATGTTGATTTTTAAGCACAATTTGTACTTCTTTATTTTTTTGTCAAAGAGCAAAGAGGGAACACTGAAAGCAAAAGAGCATCTCTCTCAGAAACCTTTCTGACAAACCTGACAAAATGGCAGATGACGATAAATATGTTGTGTCTTATGTATCTGTGCTCATTGTATGGAGTCTCTCTACCCTCTTGTCTTTTCTTCTCCTCCCTCCCCTCCACTACCTCAGACTCACTGGCCCTATTGATGGATCCTGGTTGACTCCCTCAGGTCAAGAAGGGCATGAGAGACACATACAGGTGTCAGTGTTGTTATAAAACGTTATTTTGTCTGGAAAATAATTGTATTATCAGAGGTTGTTTTCCCAATTAATTTCAGTGGCAATTTTCATGGTTGTTTTTTTGCCTACCTCTATAAGCCACTGCACGCTGCTGGTGCCATGTGAGCATCCCCCTGCTGTCTGTGAGTGGCAGGACCCATGATGGTTGAACTTAATGGATCGCATTTTGTCTCAGCATGATTCAGTCTGTGTGCATAGCTGTAACTGATTTGAATGGGGCTATTTTGTCCTGGCTTTCTTGTGGACAAATTGCTTGTTCAAATGAAAACAATAGCTTCACTCACTAATATTGAAACAAGAACAACAGTGGCCAATCATAACAATAGATTCTTCCCCTGACAGGTAATAATATCATGTTGTGAGGAAGCACAATTGAGGATGAGCTTATCATGTTTTATATTTTTTGGTATCCACTGTTCATCTTTCTAAATAAGCTGTTTTGTCTGTCTCCTCCAGGGAGTAGCATTTGCCTCTCTCTTCTTCATCCTGGTGTCCATCACCACCTTCTGTCTGGAGACCCATGAAGCCTTCAATGACCTGCAGAACCGGACGGAGCTTGTGGTGGTGGGCAATGTCACAGAGAAAGTGGAGAAATGGGAGATAGTGACCAAGCCTGTGCTCACCCTGGTGGAGGGCATCTGTGTGATCTGGTTCACCTTTGAATTCCTAGTGCGTATCATCTGCTGCCCAGATAAGGTGGTCTTCATCAAGAACATGCTCAACATCATTGACTTCGTGGCCATTCTGCCATTCTACCTGGAAATGGGCCTGAGTGGTTTGTCATCCAAAGCTGCCAGTGATGTGCTGGGCTTCCTCCGCGTGGTGAGGTTTGTCCGGATCCTCCGGATCTTCAAGCTGACACGACACTTTGTAGGCCTGCGTGTGCTGGGCCACACGCTGAGGGCCAGCGTCAATGAATTCCTCCTGCTCATCATCTTCTTGGCACTGGGTGTACTCATCTTCGCCACCATGATATACTACGCGGAGCGCATTGGAGCCAGCCCCAACGACCCTACCGGCTCCCACCACACACACTTCAAGAACATCCCAATCAGCTTCTGGTGGGCAGTGGTCACCATGACGACTCTGGGCTACGGAGACATGTATCCTCAGACGTGGCTGGGCATGATGGTGGGGGCACTGTGTGCGCTGGCTGGGGTGCTGACGATTGCCATGCCTGTACCTGTCATCGTCAATAACTTTGGGATGTACTATTCCTTGGCTATGGCCAAACAGAAGTTACCTAAGAAGAAGAAGAAGCACAACCCCAATCTGGATGCACCCACTGACTCTGCCTCATTTGGGAAGTCGGACACAAACTCTCACAGAGACAGCACTCAGAGCGACACATGTCCACTGGCTGCAGAGGAGAGTGTTGGCAGGAACCGCTCAGGTCAGGCCACCATTCCCTACCATTCTCATCCAATATTAAGCAAATGTTTTGATTGGATTTGTTCACTAAGCTTCATGTGCAAAGGTATGAAATGTTTTTTTTTAATTTAACCCATTAATTTAACCAGTGAATTAGTCTTTTAAAACGTAAATGATAAATATTTGAGTGTTTGGTAATGTTCCAAATGGTAATATAAACAACCCCTGTATTTCTAATCTTGTAGTTCCTTAGACTTTTCAGCGATTGCCTGACAGATGAACCTCTCTCAGCCATAAAAACAGTAACTCACCGGGATCCAATTACTCGTAATAAAATCTCAGTCAAATTGGATTTCATCACAGAAAAATGCTGTTTTTATGCAGTATGCCTCTACCTTTCTCTGGGCCCTCAGGGGAGGCTTAGTAAAAGCTTTGGCATTTATGTTGCTGTGTGTTTTTGTCATCCTGTCAGACTCCAAGCAGAACGGGGATGCAAAAGTGGCCCTTTCAGAGGAGGAGGGCTGCAGCCTGACCCAGCCACTGTCTCCCAGCGAGAAGTGGTCCCTGCGGTGCTCCCGAGCACGAGACAAGACTAAGAAAGAGGCCACCTGCTTCTTGCTAACCTCTGGAGACTTCTCTTGCCCTGGAGAGCCCAGCGTCCGCACTGGTAAGTTACATACAGTACATAGATAAGTATACAGATATTGCCTTTGTAGAGTCCCACATTTTAACACCAGCTCACTACAGCTGCACTGTTGCTCTACCTTCAGGATCTTTTTTAATCCAAGGATGTTGGATATTTTGGAAAACAGCAAACAGTAGGTAAAAAATAGTCTAGTAGTTTGAAAGATTAGTTTTGTGTTATATTATGTCTATTCAGCTATTCATCTACAAGGTGGGAGAAAAAAATATACCCACTTTCATTACTAAACCTTTATCAGCAGCCTTACAACACTCAACTGACCAAGGCCAGTTTTTAGTCATTATTCATCTGACAGATCAAAGGAAAATCAATTGTAATACTAACTTTGTAGTACTAATTGCATCATCTATCTGTCTGTGTGCTCTCGGGGACCCAGCCTATGTTGAATAATGTAGTGCCTTTACAGAGTACTCCCAGGATGTATGGTAGCACAGAGCACTAAACTGGGAAATGTGTCCAAATCTGTATGTGAAGTAAGAAAAAGCACTATATACTCCCCAGTAGTACATGACCGTTTCACATGTTGACACAAAATGATTGTTTAATTATAGTGTCACTAAGCTAAGTAACTAACTATTTTGTGAGACCTCTCCAGATTGAACTATTAACTTATCCTGCCTCGGTGGTTACTAACTTTAACTGCACAATTTTAAAGTGCAACACCAATATTATGTGATTCAGACTATATTAAGGTCTGAAACAGGCAACATGTGCAGTGAATGAGACGGTGGCGCTCTTCCTAATGCTTTTCATGAGCATCCGCTGTCAGCCTGCCATCACTCTCTGTTTGAATGGCTTGCCGGATCTCACATCTGAGCTTCCCAAACTATCCGAAGCCCCTTGTGAGAAGAGGCTCTATATTTGGCAGTCATGGGTTCATTTTTCGCATCCTGAGCAAACATCCCACCCTTTAAACATCCTGACTCTCATCTACAAAAGGCCCAACGAGAGTGAAGGAGTTTACCCACAAAACAGTAGTTTCCCAAAATGCATTTCTACCAAAACTCATTTGTACACCGTCAAAGAAAAAACAACAGATAAATGGGGCACTTAGCTTGCCTCCAATGTGAGTATACTTTGTTTTTGACAACCCATTAAAAATAAATTATATTTCAAACGTGTTGTCTGAAAGCCTTGTCAATCCCTGAATGTGTTGAGTGTTGAGTGTGAGTGTGTAGATTGGTGTAGCCTAATGGCATGTTGTCACTTGCTGATAAAAATCACACAATCTCAATTATGTCTGCGAGAGAGGTGAGAAGAAAGGATGTGTTTGGACATGTTGTGATGTGTAGTAAGAGTTGGTGCTGAGGAACGAAGTAATTCCCTCTGCCAGTCCATAAAAAGATCCATCCTAATGGCAGTCAATACAGGGCAGAGTAGCTCTAAGCCTGACAGGGTAGCTGAATACAACATGTAAAGTCCCAGGATGTCGATGCCACTCGTTCTCTGGGTTGCCGCTCCACACAAAAACAGAGACACGCACATCTTCCCAAGCCTGTCTTGATGCTGTTATTCCTGATGATCTGATAAATGATATGGTCAGCTTATGGAAATGCCAAGCTAGCCCCCTTCTGATCGCTGAGACAAAAGCAGTGGAAAGCTGAGCAAAGCCAGAAAGAACTAATCTTTGAGAGCGAGAAGGGGGGGTGTAATTCAATGTTGATGTTGATAATGACAACCCAGTCTATTACATGCATATCTCACATGCACAGCACATCTTAGTGCACATTAACTGCAGGGGGATGAGGTGGATCTACATTGTTTCCTAGCAATATTAAAGTATATTAACTGTATAAGAATTCAGTGCAAAATCAAAAAACCCTTGCTTGTGTGCCATATGGAAGAGGCTGCCACTGTAATTACAACCATTTTGAATTGGTTAGTTGGAAGTAGATTATGGTACACTGGCTCTGCTCTCAGAGTTATGCCCATAGCGGATGGGCCAGGTTAATTCCAGGGTTACAGGATGTAGGGTAAGGATAATATGTTAAGAGAGCAATATGGCAGGAAACAGGGAAAAGGACAGATGGATCCAGCAGGTCTGAAAAATGCTTAGATGCTTAGGTGGTTGTCAGAGCCAGGAAATGCTTGCCTTCCCTCTGCTAGGAGCAAAATATTGGTGGATTTGCTGGAAGGTTGTGACAAGGAGTCTGTTACAGCGTTAGCAACCTCTGTCGTAATTTGTGTATTAAGGAAAACACTCCCCTTTTTCAAAGCACATTGTCTCGGTCATGTGCCAACTGCCCGCTCATTTCGTTGTGATGAGTGCATTGTGGTGTGGCACACCATTCAAGTGCTACTAAGAGGATGCAGCAGGCCAATATACAGAGAAGCAGAGAAAGTCTTATGAGCTCAGATGGGCTTCCATATTCCCAAATGACTCCTCTAGACGATTGCCACTAATAGGTTTCCATTAGCAGCATGGTTGGTCAAGGGTAAAGGCTTCCGCTGGCCTCTGCAAGGTTCTTCCAATACCTGTGGACCTTTCATAGTGTAAGACGTGTAAACTCCAAGTCCCTATTTTAGCTCCTTAATATCCATATCATAAGCCAAATGTTTGATGACATTGTATTTCTATCCTCTGTGTTTTGTAACAGAGAGCTGTAAAGACATCCTCGCTGCCACGGGAAACTATGCTCAGCCGGAGGTCACCACTCTCACCTGAAGCTGATTAGCTATGAAAAGGAGAAAGGGCATGAACTCATGGTGAAACAAGGACACATTTTGGGTAGAGCTTTAGCTCTAGCCCCTTCCATTCGCCAGTGAATGAACTGAAGACTGGATTCTTCAGAACAAGAAGACTTTCTGTTTCATAGTCACACACCCAAAACCATGTGGTAGAAAATCAGATGCGTAGTAGACATATGTACTCATCTATGTTTCAAAGCATTTCGCATGTATTGCATGATCTAGCATTGTAAGATGTACCTTGAAAATGACGAACATTAATATGCTTTTCATTTAGTGGACATATCTCAACTTGTCTGGATCTGAAGTGACTCTGTTTTAATCACTGGGCAATATTTTTTGATTACAAGATATTGCTACCATGCATTTGTGAGCAACGTTTTAATGTGAAAAACAGTGTACAGGTAGGGTTAGTTTGGTTCTTTTTGGAACTCAAAAAACGGCAACTTCGATGTCATGTAAATTCCTGTCTTTTATCCATAAATGTCGTAAATGTTGAGTAAAAAGACCAAAAATGTGTGAATATGGGAATATTGTACAGCAAAAATGTTACTGTGAACTAGGATTAGATTAAAACTTGAAGTTGTTGTTCCAAACTGTGTTTCAACAAAGTGGATCCAGAGTCAATCGGACTCTGTTGTGCCAGTGCTCTGTAACACAGACCACAGGGATAACGTGCAGATAATTGTCAAGACACAGCATGTTATGAATGCTGCTCAGGCAACAGTGTCTGTAAATCCTTGTACAAAACAGAGAAAAAAAAATATATACGATGGTTTTGTCTGTCTTTTACATTAGCTGTATACCACTGATGCATCATTACTGGTTGAGTCGGGACCAAATGTAGGCTCTATTAAATTACATGGTAGGTTTTCATAACAATCATTGGTGAACTTATAGTAAAAGTGAATACTATGACATCAGTTCCAGTTGTGCCTAATGTTGAGTAATGGAGCTTAAACGTGTGCAGTAATGTAATTAGATTTGTACCGTAACACTTTGAGTTGTGTCAGATCTGTAGAAACCCTTTTTACATGTTTCCATGTAAGGGAGGGAACAGGAGTATGGTTTCTTTTCACTGGTGACTTACTATATTCCTCATGGTCTACCATAGTTGCCTTATGTTTAATAAACAAAGGGAAAGTTTATTTCATCTTAATTCGATTCCAGACCCGTTTTTATGCTGACACAGAAGTCTGTAATTATGTAAAAGCACAGTTGTATGGAGCACAGTACAATATACGAGATCATTTCTAAACCTTTTCCTCTTATGTATATGACATGGATATGCATCATGACATAGCTGTTAAAGTAACCAATAATGAAAGATTATTATTTTGATAATTCAATTATATTCACCTTTTAAGCCTGGTTTCCCATTTTCCTTGTTGTATATACTTGACAGAGGGGAAGCACACAGTACCTCCGTTTGTGTTTTCCTTGTTATGGGTTGTGTAGGGAACAAATGGTTGTCTTGGATTGAAACCCAGTCATACTGTCAGATGTTGTGTGTCCGATGCAAAGCAGTGGATATCTTGTATCATGTAGGCATGTGTTTCTATGCAGAAATACAAATAAAATCCATTTCCCCCTATGTTTGAACTAAAAGCGTGCTGTTGTCTTTTATATACAGTCTCTTTCTGTTTTGACGCAGTATATTTTCATTCAAGGCGTATTTATACTATGGAATACACATCATTTTCATTTACTGCACATTATGTGGCCAAAGTAGAATTGTTTAGTTAGCTACATCTATTTATAGTGACACCCAACTGTAGTCGGCTTGATCCTGTGCTTGCTCGAAGTGGCGTAATGGCAGTCACAGCCATGCTTCCTGCTCCCCTGTGCCTGCATGATTATGTACTGAAGGTGTAGATGGCGTACAGCGCACGTCTCCATGGAGATTTGGGATGACAGGCAACGCTAATTACTGTTCGGCTGCCTCTTCCTCCTCCTCCCTCTGTCTTTCACACGCAATGTATGCAGAAACACTCTCACTCACACACACTTGAGTCAAGCAGACACGCACCCCCACAGACACACACACACACACACACACACACACTTCAGCTCAGGGCAAGATCATCATTACTGTTGCCCATGAGGAAGGTTTTGATGTTCAGAGATGAAGTGTGCAGTGCACTGTGGTGACAGAGGGGGAGGACACGATGACATCGGTGAGTCACAAACATCAAGGCTGCATGAATATGAAAGCTGACACCCTGTTTTCATACAAAAACAGACACAGTCTCTTACCAAGCTGAACGCGGGCTGAGATTGATTGGACTGATAGGTGCAGGGTGAGGAATAGATGCACTTGCTCTGTCACTGTCCCTCAAATGGATGCTTTCACATATTTGGCTGTGTTGATATTAACAATGGAGTTAATTGAGGGTTTAATGGTTCAGAAATGTAAAACCTAATTGTCCTTATATCACTAGATTATTGCCAGCCTGACAATTGAGTTTTGCAGATTGCTAAGTGCATGCATCACCATGTGACGAGATCTTAAGACCTGGGGCAAATTGAAATCCTTTTAAATATGTTGAACATTTGTACACAAAATACAGATACATCAATCAAACCAAAGAATTTAATTCAGCATCGGCCACTGTATTAATGTCAGGTTCAACTGGAGGAAGAATTTAAGATCTACCCTGATTTCAGGACAGGATTTGGGGGCTGTGTTTCAGTTTGTGGTGTCATTCTGGGATTTTAAACAGAGCACCAGCCATCACATATCAATAGGAAATATGCTGCATTCATTTTTCATACGGACTGGCGATCTGTTCAGGGTGTTTCCTTGCCTTCCACCCAGTGCATGCTGGGATAAGCTCCAGTCCCCCCCTGTGACCCTGAAAAGGAATAAGTGGGTAAAGTGAATGAATGAATGAAAATGTTCGTAGCTTAGTTCATGGTGTGAAGGCAGACTGACTCTGAGTGTCAATGTGTTAGTTGTGTTCAGAGGGACATTTCAATCTCATGGTCACATATCAGATATCTTAATATTCTATCACCATATATCTGCCATTCAGTTGGTACTTATCAGTAAATAAGTTATATAGCATAACCTCTAATATCAATAGTCTTTTAAAACTTGTGTACCTCTCTTTGATAGGAAGGAGTGAGAATTGCCCACCTAGATGTTTTCCTTTGGTTGAATGTCATATTTTGATGACTCTATCAAAACAAAGCAGTCATCATAGTTTTGCACACCTGAATAACTCCTTTGGCGTATTCAACCACTCCTGGGGCCAGGAAGCACGCTTCAGTGATTGACAGATTGCTGGGCTGTGATTCATGAAACAAGATGAGCACCAGGCAGCTTGGAGGAGCGAGTCTGAGTTGGAAGATGAGAGAGAGTATCTGTCACAGGGCTTGTCCTGTCATCCCTGATTACTCCCTTTCATTGTTTCCCCTCATTTGTTGTTTTATTTTTTTCTCCTCCGTTGAAGGTTGTCATGACGATATTGAACAGTTTCCATGGAGAATTGCTCAACCTCAGCCCCAGCCAGTTCACAGGATTTGGATCGCCATATTGCCCACACTTTGTGCAACTCTTTCATATAGTTTTATAGGACCTCGTTGTATTCAGGTGCGTCTGTCAAGAAAGTCTGGCCAATCCTCTGATGTTTGCAACACGTTTGTTTTTTTTGTTAGGAGTGAGAAGATTACATTAGAAATCTTGGGATATGACTCAGGCTTTTACTTGTTTTGAACAACTGTACAGTTGCGAACGCGAGTCTCTTAATCTAAAGATTTCATGTATAAAGCTTTCAGTCTATTTTAATTGATCTGTATGTGGTGCTTAATGTTTTGTAAAACGTAAATAAAGTGCATCAAACACATCGGAAAAATCGCTGTCTGATGCAGCGATGATGAAGATTTCTTTTGTATTTAGCTCAAGAGTATTTTATCATCAAAAGAGAAGGATTTCTTTATTTCAAATCCCATTCTAGAAAGTAGCCACAGTGTAGCGATGATGATACCGGTTAAGTAAAAAGCCTTCCTGATTTGACCGTTTGACCAGCGTGTCTCTGGCACATGCCTGAAAGGTGTAATTGGTTTTGGCCCTTTCTATCAGTATTCACAGAGTCTCCTCAGGCCCTGTTCCACCAATTCCTCGCCTCTTAAGGACAAATGAAAGGAGGGAGGAAACAGAGGCACAATGTGGTTGCTATGGAAATGCAGCTTTAGGGCATTGTTTTTTTTCCCTTCTCCCTCTCTTCTCCCTGCATCCAAGCGTCATCCCCATTTGGAGAGCTAACCCCTATTAGCCTTTAGAACTTGAGTGGATCTGCAGCCACAGAACCTCATCACTGATCGCTACTGTCCATGGCATTATGAGGAGCAGAAGATCCCATGTCATGCTGTTCCCCAAGCTGAGCTCACACCTAATTATAGTTCATCACATCAGATGGCGTCAATCAATCTCTGATGATTTGCAAGTCACTCAGATGCCACTGAGATCAAAACATGTTAAGATCTGCCTTCAAAATTTCAAAACAAAAATGCATGTGAATCAGTGGTAGATCTATCTATCTATCTATCTATCTATCTATCTATCTATCTAGCTAGCGTGTTTTTTCGTTGAGGAAAGCAAGAAAGCCCTTTTCCAAGCCAGTTCAGTATTTGAACTGGCAACTTTCCGGTCACAAGCCACTGCCCTCACCTTACTATGCCTCACCTTACTACTACAAATAATACTAAATAATACTACTACAAATGTTTTTACATTTGTAAAATCATTAGGATTACAATATCCAATTGTAGACAACGTCAGCAGGGCACCAAATAGCAATGTTTTTCAAAACAGTTCAGGCAGAATGCTTCCTTAGGACAATTGTAAAGTAAAAAACGCAATACCAACAATAAAATAAAAATAATAAGTGAAACCAATCCAACCCTGTGGATGGTGGGATGGAAACGTAATGATCTATGAAGAGCAAAAGAATTATTTCTCAGTCAACACTCCTAGAGGGAGTTCCCCCTGCCGCAGAAGCATTATGTGTTCAGCAGAAGGCCAGTCTCTGTGGGGCCACTAATGGACAGCACTCCCTGTTCTCCTCTGGCCCCTTCTGTATTGGTGTCGGTGAGTGAAAGAGAGAGAAAGAGAGAGAAAGAAAGGGAAAGAGTGAAAGAGAGAAAGAGAAAAGCAGAAGCACAGGAGTTAATAAGTGAGAAAGTAAGTGTACGAGAGTGAAAGAACATTGATATTGCTCTTTGACTCTGCAGCTCCATCAGCAATGACCCTGGAGGACAATATACCACAGCAGCTCCCCTACTTCCCGCCATCACTGCCACCGCTCTCTTCCCCAGCAACCTTCACACAACAAGCAGACCACCAACACAACACCAGCTGAACAAGTGGCACCAACACAACAACCAGAGCAAACATACAGGAACTATGCAGCGTTGTATCAGAACCGGCACACAGAAAGGGCCCACTACTGAGACTAAAAACGCTTTGAAGCCTAAGTATTGATAGTGTTTACTGTATGAAACACAGCTTATGAGACAAGAGGTCAAATACACCCACATGGCTTACGGTTGAGTCAACAGGTAAGAGCTTGTAATCAATCAATGTGGAAAAGTCGATATGATCAGTAATGTTTTTAGCCTTTCAAATTTGCTGTTGAATATGGTGTACTTCCATGGAAAGACCATCTGTCTTTCTTTGATTGCACTGAGCACATAGATTCTCCACAGATATGGTTGAAATAATCACCGTAATCACCACAAGTCCCAGTCCTTAAGTGATTTTATATTTTGTTTTTGTTGTGTTGGTTCCAACCAAATGCCAGCCATTGGAAATAATTGGCTGCTCGCCGTTTCAATCAGCTGTCCAGAAGTCTCAGGTGCTGAGCATACACATCTTAATGAGTGATGGAGCTGCAGCATGCAAGCCAATGAAAAGGCCAGGCAGCCCAGACAGCAGAGCTCACATCATAATAAGCTCATTTGGACTGGGCTGAGGGAGGAAAATATGAGAGTGCTGTGTCTGGATTTATGATGTAGGAGATGCAGTCCAGCTCAAAAGATATTTGTATGATCACACAGCTGTGTTTCCAGGGTATTTGATATTCAGACCTTTTTCCTATCACACAATAGGCCCGTCACTGCAAAAAATATCCATCTTAACAAGTCATTTAGTTTATTTTGTTTAGTATTGAGTCTAAAAAAACGTGTTTTCCTTAACAAAAGTGAAAAAAAATCCGCCAATGGAGTGAGATCATTTCATTTGTTTCAATGCAGTTTCACTTGCAGGACAATTGACTTATACCTTGAAATAAGGGGTGGTGAAGCTATCAAGACAATGTCACTTGATTGAAGAAAATTCTTGAAACATGCACGAGTTCCCTCCTTTGGACCACTCTACTGAGCTGTATCTCTTGACTCAGGCCAAGTCGCCACACAGTTGCATTCTGGAGATGCCTGTAGTATTGAAGCATCAGGATCCATTTGGCAGAGAGGCCCCTGTTTTCTTCCAATGCTGTCTTAGTTTTAAACTCACAGAATAACTGAACAGAAATATGTTCAGTTGCTTCATGCCTATATTACATTCATTCATGCCCTTAACATGACATTAACACAGTGTCCCACTCCACTTCCAACACATGTTGATGATGATCAGGAACTGTGAAGTGACATTATCTCTCCCCACTGGAAGATTTCTGAGCATGTCTTGAGAATTTTAAGACTCAATGCTAGACCAAATGACTTGTTAAGCTGGATATTTTTTCCAGTGCTATCAAGCTTATGGATGACATTTTTGATCGTGCATATTGGCATCTTCCTTGTGAAGTGGGCAGGAGAAAACAAGGAGGAGCTATTCATATGAAGTGCTGCACAGTTATCTAACTGCACATAAAACATGAAGAAATTTCCTGTTTGTCAGACATTTTGGTCCTGTGCCTGGTCTAGAATAGGTGCGTGTCTCAATAAACAAGCTTCACAAAGCACCAAGTGACCTGCTAACTGGATATGTATCTACACTGTGCCTTCGGGCCTTTCTGAGAAGTCAGCTGCTATACACAGATATCCCATCTCCCTGGTGGCCTGAGCTTAGAACATTACAGTATTACTGTTGTTGTTGTTACTATTTAAACTGTATAAGAGTTGGAAAATCATGTGCCGTGCTTCCAAGAAACATTTAGATTTCCTGAACTAACTTACAAACATTATAATCAATCAAAGTGGCATGTACCTAATTGACTCCAGTTGTCTCATTATTTTTGGGTGACATTTTCACTGACTGTATATCTTTGTTTTGCAGCTGGAATCAACCAAACAGCAAGGGAAGTTTACAAAATTTTGAAGGGAATGTTGTCTGCACAGCCTCTCGTAAAGCTCTTTACCACCATTTAGTGAATTCACTTTGAAGCGAATGAGATTCCTCTTAGCAGTCTTATGTAAAAGCTTGGCCATTATGTCTAAAGACAGGGGGAAATAACATGGCCATTAGTATGTGCATTTGCCTCTGCACAATGAAATACTGGGTCCATTTAGATGCATTCCCATGCAGACACTTCCTGACACTTTGAAAGGAAATAATTTAAAAAATGGATAGGAGGTTGTTGAAGGGGCTACATGTGGTCAGCAAGATGTCATCAATATTAATCACCCCTATGGCTCCACTGAAAAACATTTCTGGCCATACTGTTAGACATCTTCCCTGTGTTCAGACCCTGTGTTCTCTTTACAGTAATACTGCATCACAAACATTGTTGTGATCTTCTTACAGTAGGTCATTACTTCCTCTACCTCCTTCTGAAAGCAATGAGGAGTTAGAGAATGGGAGCGCGTGTTCTTCCTTAACTGTGGTCTAATCAGCGCCCACTGCTCTTCAGCCGTCATTACAGGCGGGACGTATCAGAACTGCACTCCAACAGTATGGTTGAATGGGTGCAATCATCCCTTTTGACTGGGGCTGCACACATTAAATGGCTAATGCATTAGTGATGAGGCCGTCCTCAGGTAGGTGGGGAATCATTAAGGCGCCTGTGTTATTGATCAAGGAATTATTGCACTATCTTCAACTCTTCACTTTACTTTCATTCCTGGGAATACAATGTCAAACGTTAAATGTTAAATGTTTGATATGGCTCTCTATTCACAGACTGGGTCCCCATCAAGTAACCTGTTATGATCGCTCGTGGGTGACTCATCCAACTTCAAGCTGGGGTTGAGGACATTTGGAGTGGATTTGGTAGAGAGTGTAAAATGCTAGAGTCCTTGATGTTTCCCTAGTCTTACTAATTGACTCATATCCTGTTTGCAATGGCAGATTTGTGTTGATATGAAACCATGAAACCATAAAGAGACTTGACAAATCAGTTTATCGTGTAACGGGATGAGATATTGGCATCTGCATCCTAACCATCACCATATTGGCTATTTCTTGATAGCCTCCTTCTCCCTAACCTGCCTGGTGGGAAGGAAAAGACACTGCTAGGAGACAGATTGGGCATAAACCTGAAACCATAGCAACCAATGAGGATCTCTCAGCAGTGTCCATATAAGAAGCTTCAATCAGTGCAGTGATCAATGCAACAAATCAGCCTCCTCAACCATCTGAAGACCTACAAAAGGGAACCACCTTCCCGTTCTGGACAATCATCCTCAACCCCTGGTGATCACATTTGAAGAATACGGGGGATGATGAACATGAAGATAATGACACTGTTTTATCTTTGAAGAGGAGATCCTAGAAGAGAGGCTGGTCTATTTTGACACTAGCTGTCAGGGCACGTCAGAATGTCTTATACATTACGAATCAAATAACAGCTTGTAGTCTAAGGATCTATGTCTGTGGATGTTGAGCCAAAAAAACAATATGGATGGTTTAATTTTACTGGGTTTACATGCCTGAAGCACAAATATATTGTGTCATCCTACCGGCAAAGTACTATATCTATCTATCAGTGTAACTGTTTGTAATTCCTCAGATTTTTGAAGTGGTTTATTGCTAGGAACCAGGGGACTGTGCAATCAGAGGTGCACATCACTCAGGGGGGAAATATATTTCCTTGAAATTGGTCTAGGTCATCCCAGTCACACCATTTAATAGGGTACTGTATTTCCAATTAAAAGTCCTGACTGAGATCAATATAATCATACTGACCTGTGAGCCTCTTGCCAAGCACTGATGGAGTGGAATCTGAAAGAATGAATTGCTTCCAAATACTTTCAAAGATCCTGCTGCCTACTGCCAATTTTCTCCCCATGCTCACCCCAAGATGCCATGTTGATTTTCCATCTTCTGAGCCTGGGCTTGCTTGGGATGAGTAATATTTATTTTTGGTGGAATATTTTTATATTTGGCACACTTGCCTCCATCATGAATTCATGAGCTGTCAACCATCAACATTTTCTGACCATGATAGCCATAGAGTCACTTCCATTTTCAAGTCATTTTTAAAACCTAGTTTAAAATCACACATGTAACATGAACTGCAATAATGTAGAACTTACAAATATTAGAGCATTTTTTTGTGTCGTAAAAAAGAGAATTAGTGTATACTAAAAAGTTGGCTTTGTATGCCACTTTGTGTGTTTTTAAGACAACAATGGTGTCTGATTGCCTTGTTCTGACAATACATGTGTTCCAGATAGCCTTTCTCAATATCAAAAAATGATAAATATAGTCAGAAGGCAGTGTTTGTCTTTGGCTTGTTTGTTTATTTTACCACGGATGGATTCTGTGACCTCTGTACGCCCCCTCTCTTCCTGGTGCTTTTCAAACTTCTTCCTGTTTACCTGTGACCCTTCAAGCAGTCAGAGACAAACAGCTTTTATGTCAGGATGAATGGAAAAACTTTGTATGGTGTGTGTATGTGTATATGAACTATTCTATCGGCAAAAAAATAAATAATAACGGAGCATTTCCTTTGTATTAGAGTGCTGTATTTTCACTTCCTATTTTCACATAGTTTGTATGAGGAAACAACTGTGTTTTTGCAGTCGCTGCACATCTACAGCTGTTTCATCAGACCAGTCTCATTTGAAACATTTCGGACCTGCTCTGATTGTGTTTAAATAATAACTAAAACCCAGTGTAAATATTCTTGCTCATGAATCAGTCCTGTATCTTTATTTTCATTCCAGAGATATTTCTGGCTCTTCTTTGATACAGTACAAGCTCCAGTGCAAGGGAAACATGAAAGGTTCTCCTCTTCATGGTTCAAGGCCTCGCTGCAGTTATTAGGGGTGCTGCTTGTCAGTGGGTGTCTGGGACACAGACACCTCAACCATCTAATTGGGATCCAGGAAGACAAGGTGTATTGTGGTCCAGCAGGATTTGAGAGTGGAGATAATTGCTGGTGTCCATGTTCCTCTGCTTTAAACCTTTACTATAAGCCAGGGTTTGTGGTTAAGGATTACTCTTATGTTCATGTTTTATTTATTTATATTTATATTTAACAGCACATACAGTAAATGCAGGTAGATACTGTATGTACTGTTTACTTGATGTTCCATTCCCTGAATACTGTCTTTATTCACGTAAAGAGGATATTTTCTTGCATGTAGCATCCCAAAAGCAAACATAGGGAGTCCAGACAAGATTCATGTCATATCCCACTGCTCACCTCTGATTATGTTTAAGAAAAAAACGTCACAAGACCTGTATGGGCAGCTCTTGAAAGGGGCCCATTGTATCCTGCTTCCCTCTACTGTGCAGATAACTGACCTCTCCATCACTCATTACTTTCTCACAGCAGAGCAGAAAGCCTCATGCACGACTCGTTGCTCATCCGACAGGAAAAAACAGATTTCGGGGCAGAAGCCTGCCAGTTCTTGTGACCTGTTCTACCTGTTTCTCTGTGTTCAAATTATTTCACAACACATGACTACTAACCGATTTACTTACCTACCATTCTAGATAATGATATAATAATATGTTTATATAGCACTTTTTCAAACCATGCTACAACGTGCTTTACAAGCAGCAAAAAAATAGTGAATAAAAGCCATTAAATTAAATACCACACACAAGTTAAAAAGACTCCAGAGGAATAAAAATGTGTTTTATTGATATGTGTTTAGTCTTTGTCAATAACCTCGCAGCAGAATTCTGCACAGTCTGTTGAGTGAGATAGGAGAACAGGGCATTACATTACTCAGTTAGAGCACTGCATTACAGGGAAGGTTTGTTGTGTATATATGCTCTTTTTCGGCAATGCATGCTTCACATACATACACATTCACACAGTCTTCTAGTGTTTCTCCACTGAGCAGGGATGGAAAGTGGTCCTCATTCCATTGCACTGCCCAGATTTCCATATCCAGTCCAAGGATTCAAACTAGCAACCTCCCTGCATGAGCCCACCTTTCCACCCTTTAAGCTACTGGGCAGCCAGATAACTTGTTTTGTTTTGGTACATTGTCATCTTAAAAATTGCCTTTAAGATGAAAAACATTTTGTTGCATAAAATCACTTTGTCTATTCACTAAAGTCTTTGCTTATTCCTACTGAAGAGCATACAGACTCCCTCACTGAAAATGCTGTTAAAGCTCAGGGTTGCTTGCAGACATGCTCATAAAGTAATTAACTGTCATGGCTGTCTGGTCAGTCCTCTGAACAGGCCTTGTGGAGGACCAGCTGGCCATTGGTGTGGAAGCTGACAGCAAGCTGAAAGAGCCGTGTGAGAATATGACTGATGGATCTCCACCCCCACAATCCTTTCTGCCAGGAAAACACTGCTCAAAGTGTGAAAAATGTCCCCAGCCTCTTCCTCATTCAGGTGGCGGGGCAGTGGGAAAATGGGAAGTGGCCTCTTGGCTGCATGCACTCTGTCTAGATAAACATCTGTAAGGGAACCTGCATGCCAGTACATCGTCCTGTGTAATTAGCAGTAAAGATGGGATTTCCATTATTACGTGTGCATATGTGTGTGTGTGTGTGTGTGTGTGTGTGTGTGCACATATTTGCCTCTCTAAGTGTGTCTCATTTGCAGGGGACAGTAGTGATGTATATATGTGTGTGCGTGTGTGTAAGCGTAAGCATGTAAGTGTGCACGCATGTTTACATAGTGTGCACCTCAACCCATATCTCATGGGGGACAAAGGTGGAGCAGTGGTGGGAAATGAATTTGTTTACAGGATACCAAATAGAGAGATGTGCTTCAAAGTACACCGGACAACCAGGTTAAGAATGGAAGTGTGACGCAGCCTGGGAGAAAAATAGGATAACATTTACGTACACAACACAGTAGCAGTATCAGTTCCTGCTTTAGTGGAACTCGTAGTACATGCAGTCCGATATCAATTAAAGAAACACTCTGTAGACTCATAGACTGTCGACTTGAAGGTTGCCTGCGGGTGCGGTGTGGCATTTTATTAAATCCACTAGACTAGAATTACATGTTCAGCTTTGGGGGTTTTTTCAAACTCAAGGCCAGGGCATGAGAAGACCTGTGAGGCATGTGTTCAGAAATACTAAGCAAGGCTATTTTCACACCAATGTGACTGTTGGCATTTTGCAAATGTTTTTTTCACCAAAAAACCCTGATTTAAATCTGTATCATTTGACTCCACTTGTAAAAATGGTCAGCCACTTAGCAGCGGTAAAGAGCCAGCAGGTGTTGGGCCCAGCAGCTTAAAAGGCAAATGATGTGTCCCTGTCAACAGTCCATAATAAGGCTGTGTTGCGATGGATGTGTGACTGTGTGCAGGTCTCTATTTGTGTCAGTGCTGAGAAATTAGAGCTGGCTAATGCCTGGTTCCATGCTACGCTGCTAGGGCTAAATTGCACCATGTGACAATAATGGCTGCTGAAGCTACCTAACCAAATTGCTGCGTCCATTTCCAGCCAAGTGTATTCCGCAGTGGGAAACGTTCTGAGCAATTTTATTCAATTTAGTAGTGGGAAGAGATTTAAAAGCCATATGTGTAAAGTAGCCCTGAGAGCCAAAAGGAAGGGGGGTGGACTTGGCGTGGTACAATTACCATAGTTTCTTCAGTGGTTACTGAGTGACAATGCACACAAGACTATCGCTGTCTGAGCCAAGTGTAATAACAGCGAGCAGAGAGCAGGGAACACTGAGAGAGTTGTGAATTGTTTGGAAAAACACAAAAAAGAAGCTCCACAGCTCTTGAACATGTAGAAGAGAGTAGAAGCACGACCACGAGCATGACTTACACAAAAACATGCTTATGGGAATGTATTGTACACACAAACACACCCTCTCTCTGACATTCTCATTTGTATGTTTCTGAGGAACATACAAATCACCATGCACACACACAAATATACACACTGCTTACTGTCTGCTGTCCTGGGAGGTTATTTTGAGCTGTGGATCAATGGGTAGGCATTAATTGCATCCAGTTGGCTCTAGCAACTGCTGCTGCTGACTGAGGGCCAGGCTGGTGCCAGTGACTCCCAGGCTAGCATTCAGCCCTGCATACTGAGGTCCACTGCAGACATTTTTCACATGTACCAAGATATGACCTTCATCTGTGACAGCAACTCAACCACTTTTTGTTTGCTGCTCGCAAACTTTATGGTGATTCTATTACCAGCCAACTTAAATTTAGCTTTTATTATTTATTGCTGTGTTTATACAATAATAAAGAAATCTACCTTAAGGGGGAATCTCAACATCAGAATGAACAAACTGTTCAAAATGAATTTTAGTGTCTGTTAAAGAGACAAATATAAAAACACAAAGAATCAGCGGGTATCAAAATATATGTCCATTTCCTGGCAGCCTCTCTAACGTCACTACTAGCAACCCATGTCCAAAGGGAGTATCTGTCCCCACCATAGAGATTATATTCACACAGATATTGCTTTTCTTCACAGGCAGATATTAACCTGTGCCACTCCACACTCCTGCCATCTTTCTCTGCAGTAACCATTTCTGATGCTGTGACCCGACCAAACAGTGTAAGATGGCATTATAAGTGTCAGGACTTCTCAGAACACATATTGGTCAGAGCACAATCATGACACTTAATGTAGCAGGAAAGCCAAACAAAAATTCTTAACAGAAAATTACATTTTTGGGGTTGAACGTTAAAATAAACACACAGTTCTGCTCCATAAAAGTGGTTACTTTAATGTCCTGTTCCCTCCATCATGTTTGTACAGATTGTTTCTGTTGATCATCATAGTCACACGTTTCTTTTTGATTTGATTATTGTCAGTTTTGTGATGGAGGCCACCGTCGTTCCAGCGAGCAGCCCCAGAAACGAGGAGATTGCTTACATTAGTGGTCCCAAGTCATCATCACAACAGGATTTAATCTACTGGATTAGGTAAGCAGCACACAACACTGAGAGTGGAGGAAAAACACACACGTTTGAACACCAAAACCTACTTATATGTACACACACACACAAACGCACACGCACGCACACACACGCACACCAAACACAGTCTCTCAAGATATTTTGACTAAGAACAACCATACACTAACACCATAGATCAACAGACACCAAAAGTACATTACGTACAAAAATCAGAAATATTTCAAAATATACAGTTATTATTTACAGCTCAAGTATTCGCCCTGTCACTCTTACTGTAGATACTCATTGTGATTTTGACAGAATGTACATCAATATATACAGATTAAATACATTGTCTTAAGTACTATAAATATACACTATATGGCCAAAAGTCAGTGGACACCTCTACTAATTCTTGAGTTCAGGTGTTTCAGCCACACCCATTGCTAACAGGTGCATAAAATCCAGCACATAGCCATGAACTCTCCATAGACAAACATTTAGAATAGGTCGTAAAGAGCTCAGTGACTTTAAACACGGCACTGTCATAGGCTGCCACAAGTTAGTTTGTGAAATTTCTGCCCTACTAGATGTGCCCCGGTCAACTGTAAGTGCTATTATTGTGAAGTGGAAGCACCTAGGAGCAACAACACCTCAGCCACGAAGTGGTATACCACGCAATCTCACAGAGCGGGGCCAACGAGTGCTGAGGTGTGTAGCGCGTAAAAATCGGCAATCATCTGTTGCAGCACTCACTACAGAGTTCCAAACTGCCTCTGGAAGCAACATCAGCACAAGAACTGTGCCTCGGGAGCTTCATGAAATGGGTTGACATGACTGAGCAGCTGCACGCAAGCCTCACATCACCATGCACAATGCCAAGCGTTGGCTGGAGTGGTGTAAAGCACTCCGCAACTAGACTCTGGAGCAGTGGAAACATGTTCTTTGGAGTGATGAATCACGCTTCAC